>OY992540.1:163796188-163859888 GCA_963921195.1 Pegoplata infirma | reverse complement strand
AAAAACATGCCACAATTTTATTTCTTTTTTAAATGTTCAAAAATTAGTTAAGGTGTATATCTATCTGTTCTGAAATTTTCAGAGATGCATTTTTCCTTGTTTTCGAGAAAAAAAATGTTGAACATTAAACTATGCTTATAATTTACAATAATGGGGTATATTACGTATGCGAATGAGTAATATTAACTCTTAAAAAACATTTAAAATAGAGATGTTTTCGTGGGTGAGTTTTTTTTGACGATCACGCACGCTCACGAAGAAAAAGTTTTAATCACGCACGATTTTTCATTTTCCTCACGTTCACGTACGCTCACGTGAGTTAAAAAAAATGTTGTCACGTGCACGATACTCACGTGAGCGTGACTGAGCGTGAGAAAAATAAATGAGCATGCGTGATTAAAATAATTTCCTTGGTGAGAGAGCGTGATGGTAAAAAACAACTTACCCACGATCACATCTCTATTTTAAATGTTTTTTAAGAGTTAATATTACTCATTCGCATACGTAATATACCCTATTATTGTAAATTATAAGCATAGTGCAATGTTCAACATTTTTTTCTCGAAAACAAGGAAAAATGCATCTCTGAAAATTTCAGAACAGATAGATATACACCTTAACTAATTTTTGAACATTTAAAAAATAAATAAAATTGTGGCATGTTTTTTGATAAATAAAGTTTAAATTTAAATTAAAAATATTCAGAACTTCTTCTGAAAATTTTCCAATTTTTATTTTTTTAATCGATAGCCCATTCAAAAATCTATAAAAAACTTTTATTTTAAAGGCATCAGTGTGTTTCATTTCATTGGCATAAATATTGAAATAAAGATACTTCGGCAAAAAATGCTGAAATTTTCAATTTTTGACCATGCCTCCAAGGCCCACTTTTTGAGAAATCTTAAATTTTATTTTTGTTATTTAATAGTGGCCTAAGGGCGAATACTTTGCAAATGATATTCTATTGAAATCACCATGGTTTTTCTGTAGTGGAACAGTTGGTGTGGAATGACTCATATTTGAGTTTTTATTAACACTAGTCTGGAATGAAATCACGTAAATTTTTGTCATATTCATACCATGAACATTATACTAAATTTTAGACGATCTAGCAATGCCCGTTTCTCTGCACGCAGAAAAAAAACATGGTTGCGGTGATCATGATTTAAGAGCGTCATATTATGATTGGAAATATGATTGTAGCAATAATGTTAATATGATTGAAGGCAACAAGGAATGTTAATCATTATATGATTGCGGCAATAATTGCTTAAATGTTATATAATTATCATAATATGATTGCAGTTTAATATACATACATACTTTTTTAAAATTGAGAAAATATATTATGCTTTAATACCACACGTTTATAGAAATTCTTCATTACTTTTTTTTTTGATAAAGTTCACACCAATAATTTATTTTTTGTTTTTAAATGTTGTTTTTATAAATATGAAACCATTTTTATTAATTTTGGTTCAATTTAGTGGAAACCTGCGTTTTACATCAATGATGTGCAATAAATTTATGTAATTTTTCTAAAAAATTTCATCAACTATAACATTTTTTCAGCTAACATTGAATGATTGTATAAACCATTAAGTTATTGACAAAATCATAACATATTTGCTGCAATCATAACGTATTTGTTACAAAATTAAAATTATTGTCAGCAATTATAACACATTCAGTAAACAAAAAATGCACAAAAAACATTTTAATATTTTGGATTTGAAGTTTTTATTTAAAATGGAAAGTTATTTTTAAACCGCACAATAAATAAATTATATAAAGTAGCTTTTTGTATTTCATTCCCTTCTGCGATGATCCAATTTTTTAACTCAAATTGCCTTAAATTTTTTAAAGTACTAATTGTAAGTGGCGTCTATACGACTAACTGCTTGCTGGCAAAACACTAAACTGATAAATAAACCTGACAATGCTTGCAAAAATCAATTTTCATTAAGTTGTGATTATCTAATGATTGTTATAGTCATGTTATGTTCAAATTTTTGGTGTGTCGAGAATATAATTAACTATAACATTGTTACAACAACCATATTGTACTTTTGGATGTTGCAATTATTTTATTATGATTGAAGCGACTATTAAATGTCTAAAACAACCATATAAATGATTAAATACAATTTTAAAAACAACAACTTGATTGCTGCAATCATAACTGGGTTTAGAGATCATAGTATAGTTGCTGCGATCATGTCGCAACCATATTTTTTCTCTGCGTGTGTCTTTTAAAAATACGCTAACGTCCAAAACTTAACTTGAAGGCTGATTGCTGAATCGTGGCATATATATTTTAGCAATTCTTCTGGTCAGGTAACAGCGAAAACAGTCCCAAGGGTAAAAAGTTTCCCCTCGAATTCACGTGTTAAAAAGTTTTTTTAAGCCAAAATAACTAAAAAAGATTTTTTAATTAAATAAATTTTTTGTAGTCAAAATTTTTATATATATTTTTATAAAAAATTTTAATATAAAATATTTAAATCATTCAAAAAGTGTTTTGAACACTCTTCATTTTACCTAAAATATGCCAAAACAGTAACAAAAGATCTCCTTATTTTAATATATGTAACAAAAACGGTACAAATATGAATTTACATTAGTTTTTCTTAAAAAGTAAAATATATATTTTAGCCTTTTTTTAGCCATTTTTTAGCCGTTTTTTAGCCGTTTTTTCAAAAGGATTTAGCCGTTTTTGATAACCAAGTTCTGGCAACACTGATTGGGGGACACCTTCTCTTTCGCGAAAGATTGTGATAAATTGATTTATTATAATTTTTGCACTAAATCAGCACACTTTTATTGCAGAATGCCTTCGAACCGATCACTGCTCTACAATATATATACATTTTGGGATCCTAACCCATATTTCGATGCATTACACATGGAATGAAATAGTAAGTATACCCCGTACTGTATTGGGGGTTGTAAAAAGCAATCAGCAAATGCCGCTGAAGTATAAAAGCATTCTGTTGAAGCAGTGGTAGAAATAAAGCAGTCACCTGAAGCAACTGTAGTTCCGATTCACTTTTAAGAACAATCAAAATCAATTGTCCACTAAAGCAAGGTTTCCTTGCTTATTTTCAAAGAATTTCGGTAAACCCCTGCTCGAAATAACAAGTACTTGAAATCCAACTAAGTATTATCTTTAATTTAAGTCTTCAAGTTTTTCCAGTAGTCTTTTAATATACGGATTTCGCCAAAAATGGCGTTTTTATCGCTACTCTTAATGCTTAACATAATATTTCATTTATCTATAGTTTTAAGTCAAAAGTTTTTTTTTTTAATTTTTTTTTGTTCAACTATGTAAGTAAGTTTACATACTTTAACTCATGCAGTAAATTCCGTCATCCTACAAACATTTGTTGTAGAATCTAATCCAACGAAAAATAACATCACACTCATTGTCAATGTGTGTAAAGTGTAGGTTTCTTCAATAGAAAGATAGATGGATAAATATGAAAACAATGTTTCAATGCCATCTCACTACTACCACAACATTTATCCTCTTATATACCAGTTGGCCAAGTCTTGAAGACATCTGAAGTGGATAGTTGGGCGTTGATGATGTATTGGTGACGTAGAAATGGAATAAATATACTCAACCAAGCACATTGTGGCAGCTTATAGGGGCCCTTGGAAAAATTTAAAAAACTGAAACCGCGATTTTTGAAAAAAAACGGGCAGCACCAAAAACTAAGCGAGATAGAGCGAATCGGATGAAATTTTCGAAAGAAAGACTACAAAGAAAAATTTGGAATAGCCTAGCTCTGCATATCTGTCGGTGTCTCAAGACCCTAATTTTAGATCAAAAATATGAAATTCCCGAGATTTTATATATGCACATATCTCGGTAAATACTGCCAACACGAGAAAATGTCCAACGGCATTTTTGTAGCTCTTGAGCACTTAGAACACTTCCGCAAAATACCGTAAAGCCCTCCGATTAATAGTTTTTGAGTTATACAGTTTTTAAGATTCTCAAGACCCTATCAGACCCCTTATTACCGTATCTCAAAAACTAAGCAAGGTAGAGCGAAACGGACACAAGTCCGTTATCACGAGACCCCCAACGGGGTCTCGTGATAACAGGGGCTGGACCCATGGGGTCCGAACCCATGGGTCCAGGGTCTAGACCCAATCTAGTTCTAAAACGCAAATGAACTAAAGTGTAATATAATTTTTCCCATTTTCTAGTTAAAATTTGCTTAAAATTTAATAACTTTGTTTTACTTATTTTTGGTAAAATTATGAACTAAAACCAAGAAAAAAATTTGGAGCCAAATCATTCCCTCTTTTTCTCAAAATTCAGCTAATTTTCCCAGATTTTAGTTCACTTTTACTTTGAGTGCAATATTTGACAATTTTCCTTGTTTTTTAACAAATATTTTTCGATCGAAATTTTTTTTTTTTTTGTAATTTTACGCTATTCTTGTAATTTTACACATTTCCAAAAATTTTTACAATAAAAATCTAGTAAATTTACGAAAATTTCTTGTAAGTTTTATTTCGCCAAAAAAGTTGTAAATTTACAATTTTATTGGTAAAAATCATTCAAAAACACAAAAACTTTCGTAAGTTTTACTAGGAATTCTCGTAAACTAGAGGTCAAAAAAAATCTAGTAAAATCACGAAACCACCTTGTAAGTTTTATCGCGTTAAAAAAATTTAAAATTTTTTTGGTAAAAAACTTGTAAAATTACAAAATTATGCGTAAAAAACTTGTAAAAAAACAAGGAATTCTTGTCAAATAGGAGGTAGCAAAAAAAATGTTAAAAACTTTTCTTTTTATTTTACAAGGTCGTTTTTTAGTGTACGAGACCCGGACTTCAGAATATTTTTTCATACAACTGCACGGCCAGAATGATCCAATTCCGGCCCAAAGTCTTAGTTTCTGTCAGGAAAATTAATTATATTTTTCCTTGTTATTGTTGTTACAAAGGCTTATATAAAAGGTTAAATCATGCAAATCAAAAGTTGATCATTAGCAATAGAAATTTGTAAAAAATAAAAAAGTATCTCCACTTATAATTTTTTTTTTTACTTTTTTAACTTTGAAAACCTGTCAAAGGAAATAGTGTAGTTGGATCATAAAGATAAGTTCAGAAAACCTGATTCTATATATGCCCAACAAATTGGTAAAGATATTTTTTGAGAATTTAAATCTAAGGACTTTTGGCCGGAAATCAATCTGACTGGCCCTGTGTGAACTGGTGGCAAACAAGGATTAACACCAAATCGTTACACAGTGATACAAAATCGAATTTTTCGAATCGGAATGGAATGAACCCAAAAGCAAATGATGGTTGACATTTTACATAACAAATTCATCAAGTTTTTTTTTTAGTTCAGTGATAGATTTTTTTACACGCATTTGAGGTTGGTAATTTTAAAGCAGTTAAAGTTTGTGTAGACTAAATATACCCTACTTTTGGGAGCCCTGGTGGTGCCTTTTTAGTACATGTGTGGCCACCATCCAAACTTAAGCTCAAAAGCACGTTAGCTATGACCGGTATGTACTGTATGCTTGTTATTTAAAGACAATTACAAAATTAAGTATACGCCACTTATACAGTTTTCATGTACTTATTATTAGAATTATAAAAAAAAATTCACCAACTTCAAATGCGTGTAAAAAAAAAATACCACTGAACTAAAAAAAGGCTTTAGGTTTTTGTTATGGAAAATGTCAACTTCCATTTTCTTTTGGTTTCATCCCATTGCATTGTGTTATTAGAGAAAATAATATCATTCCATTCCTTGGATGAAAAATTCTAAATTAAAGTGAACAATATTGATGAAAACAATGTAATCAATGACTTTTTTAGGACAACTGGGATACATTAATGTATAAGTAGGTACATGTGTAATGACAAATAAATCAAATTTGTGTATGTACGTATGTTACGTATGACTGAATGTGTTTGTGGGGTCCATTGTTATGATACTTCTATACTTTTACATTCTTTTATATTTGTTTGTATTGTAAAAATTGTAATGAATTATCTACTTTGATAGCTTTAGGCCGGACAGAAGAAGCAGCAGCAGCAGCAGCAAGAACAGCAATAAAGCAACAAGAACAACAATGGTCAATTTGAAATGTTTTTTTTTTGTGTTGTTGTTTTGTGACCGTTTTTAAGATCTTTTGACATTATTGAGATTTTATGTCCTTTTTTGTTTGTTTGTTTGTTTGCTACTTTCATTTCTGTTTGTTTTTATGCTTCTTCATCATTTGTTTGTTTTTTGAATGAATATGTATGTGTGAATGTATATGAATGTTGAATGGTATGAAATACAATTAAATGACATTTAATATTAATACGATTTTAATGTCATTAGTTCATTTAACAACATTGTAAGATGTTTTTATGCTCACACATACATACATATGTTTATATTTATGCTCACATACTCACACACCAAGCTACATATGTACATATATTGACAAGATTATAAGTTTGTGTATAAATCTAATGTGGTGCTGCTTTTGTGTGTGTTTAAAATAAATCTCAAGGACCCATCATTTGTAATTTTTTTTTGTTTTCTTTTGGTTTTATGTTAAATTGATGATGTGTGTGTTAAGAAATTTAGATGTCCATGTCTTATGTAGATGTCATCTTATCATGGACAAATGTTTCAAATGTAAATGTGTCCTTAATTTCTATAATGGTTACCAATACACCCACACACCCACACACACATACGCACACACATACTATTAAAGACAATGACTTATGTTAACAGTGCATACGAACATACTTACACATAATAAAAAAAAAAAAAACAATAAAAGATTTTAAAGATTTAAATATCAAGAAAAGGAACATTTGATCCTTTATCAAAATTGCGAAATAGACTGAAAAGTTCTTTTGTAAAAGAAGGACATACATATTACTCTTTCCAGTTACATATACATGTATATTAGAGTGTCCCTTATTTTGGAAATGTTGGAAATCTTGAGACGGTACCCGCTCATTTTTTTCCTTTTGACTTAAAAATAACTCAGGAAAAATTTTACGCCCCTAGGACCACGCCTTCCCTACGCGACGGGGCCTTAAAGAGCGGGGCCTTAAAAATCATTTTTCCATACAAACCAAAAAATTTTTTTTTTGATTTTTAATTTTTTTGTTATTATTTATTATATTACTTGGTTTGCTTATTCACGACAAAAAATTTGATATTGGTGGGATAAGTCTTTCAGCGCTAAAAAATTTTTCGCAAAAAAAAATTTTGAGCCGCCGGGGTCCTACAGTAAAAAATTTTTAAAAAATATTTTTTTTTAGTTTTGACCAGCAACGGGTTTAGCTGCTATGTTGCTTTAAATGATATATATTCATAAAAAAATATTTTTTGTATCTGTGACATCTTTATCGTGTTCTAAAAAAGGGTAAAAAATGCATTGTTGATTTATTTCGATACACGATAAAGATGTCACAAATATGAAAAATATTTTTTTTGGAATATATATCATTAAAAACAACATAACAACTAAAACCGTTACTTTTCAAAACTAAAAAAAAATATTTTTTAAAAATTTTTTACCGTAGGATCCCTACGGCTCAAAATTTTTTTTTCGAAAAAGATAAAGATGTCACAGATATGAATAGTTTTTTTTTTGGAATATATATCATTTAAAGCAACATAGCAGCTAAAACCGTTGCTGGTCAAAACTAAAAAAAAATATTTTTTAAAAATTTTTTACTGTAGGACCCCGGCGGCTCAAAATTTTTTTTTTGCTAAAAATTTTTTAGCGCTGAAAGACTTATCCCACCAAAATCAAATTTTTTGTCGTGAATAAGCAAACCAAGTAATATAATAAATAATAACAAAAAAATTAAAAATCAAAAAAAAATTTTTTTGGTTTGTATGGAAAAATGATTTTTAAGGCCCCGCTCTTTAAGGCCCCGTCGCGTAGGGAAGGCGTGGTCCTAGGGGCGTAAAATTTTTCCTGAGTTATTTTTAAGTCAAAAGGAAAAAAATGAGCGGGTACCGTCTCAACATTTCGAACATTTCCAAAATAAGGGACACTCTAATGTATATTTTAAAATTATACCAGTGCTATTATAAATAAATTATAGACCGTTTTAATTTTAAATAATATGGTATGTAAGAATTTGTACTAACCCTATTTGTAAACACACGAATTCTTTTGGACAATGTACAGCAACGTTCGTAATTTTGTATAACGAAAAATATTCTACACGAACTGTTTCAAACATTGTGCCAAAAATATTTTTAATTTTACCAAAATATTCTGATTAAATATTGAAAAAAAAAATAGTTTTATTCGACCTTTGAAATATTATAATTTGAGTAGGTTTATTCTAGCTCGTGGTCATTATTTCCTTTACTAATTAATACTATGATATACTCATAGAATAGTTTTCAAGAATTATTTTTTTATTTTTAATTAATTAATGTTGGTCATTGGCAAGACTTATGTTAATCGGCACTTGTTTCGGAATTTGTCATATTCCATTGTTAAGATTATTTAGAAAATATAAAAATCCTATACTACAAGTAGCAAAGGGAATTTAAATGACAAATCGCTAATGTTCAAACTTAAATATTAATACATATTCGAATCTTCTCCTATTGAGAATTTTTCGTCTTCTCATATTGAGAATTTTTCGTCTTCTAATTCTCATAATATTTTAATTTGCACATTAGCGATTTTCCACTGGAACTCTCTTTACTACTTGTAATATAAGGTTTTAATATTTGCTAAATAATCTTTAGAATAGAATCTGTCAAATTCCGAAACACGTGTCAATAAAGTCTTGAAAAAACTACCAACATAAATAAATTTAAAACAGGAAAATAACTTTCTTCAAAATTATTCTATGCGAATGTTATATTTTTAATTTGTAAAGGAAATAATGACCTCGAGCTACTATAAACATACATCAAATCGGGCGCGGATCCAGAGGGCGGAGAGAATGGGAATTCTCCATTTTAAAAAAATCCTTAAGAAAGGTAAACGTGTGCTTATGATTTACGTCAGCACACATAGCCCCTATACTAAGAATATTTTTTACATCCTTGGGACAAAATATTTATAAATTATGAAAAACTTAAACGACAATAAAGTCGACTTTCCTTAACATTTTCTAAGAAAAAATTATTATCTCAAATATTATTCATTAAAAATGTCTCAGAATTCCAAACTTTATCTTTAGGCGATGTTTTGATGTATATTTAACTCTGAATCTGAGATTTTTTGATTGGGAAATTGTTTTAAACTTTAGAAAAAATGTCTTATGACTTTTCTATAGAAAAAATCCATCAGCAACTGAAAATTTTACCTTAGAAAAAATGTTTCAGAACTTTTTTTATGGAAACTTTAAGGGAATATGCAAATTTCCTGTTTGAAAAATGTTTAAAAATCTATGATTTTTTTTAAAAGGGACAATATGATAATTTTCTTTTACAATATATGTTTCAGGATCTGAGAACTTATTTATATAAAAATCTCTTATAAATTGAGAATTACTTTAAAACAAGAGAATTATTTCAGAAATATTTTTTTCAGATCAGAATTTGAAAAAAAAAAATTATAGAAAGAATGTTTCAGAATCTCAGATTGTTAAAAGGGAATAAAGTTTAAAAACTTTAGTTATTTTCTATAATTAAAAATTCTTTTAATTAATTCTAAAAAAGAATAAAAAAAAATAATATCGAAGAATTTTAGAATCTGAACAATTTTCTAAACGCAAATTTCTATTTGAAAAGTATTTTAGAATTGTATAACAAGTAGAAAGAAATATTTTAAAGGAAACATGTATAAAAATCTTATACTCTATAAGAAATATATTTTGAGGATGTTTATTCTGGCTCGAGGTCATTATTTTCTTTACTAATTAAAACCATGATATTCTCATAGTATAATTTTCAAGAAAATTATTTTTTTGTTTTAAATTTATTTATGTTGGTCATTTTTGCAAGACTTAATCGACACGTGTTTCGGAATTTGTCAAGATTCCATTGTCAAGATTATTTAGCAAAAATAGAAACGATTTACTACAAAGTAGCAAACGAGTCTAATGACAAATCGTTTGTGCACAAACTAGAATATTAATACATATTCGCCTCTATTCACAATGAGAATTAGAAAGACGAAGAAATTGTATCATACTAATAAGGCAACGATTGTCAATAACCAACAAAAATATTTAAAACAATTTTACATACTATAGTCCATTGGACTACAACAATATGTTATTTGTGTTGTTGTTGTGAGAAATACTCCATATTGTGAATAGAGGCGAATATGTATTAATATTCTAGTTTGTGCACAAACGATTTGTCATTAGACTCGTTTGCTACCTTGTAATAAATCGTATCTATTTTTTCTAAATAATCTTGACAATGGAAACTTGTGAATTCCGAAACACGTGTCGATTAAGTCTTGCTAAAATGACCAACATAAATAAATTTAAAACAAAAAAATAATTTTCTTGAAAATTATGCTATGAGAATATCATGGTTTTAATTAGTAAAGAAAATAATGACCTCGAGCCAGAATAAACATCCTCAAAATATAATATTTTAAAGGTCGAATAAAACAATTTTTTTTTTTTTAATAAAAATTAATCAGAACTCTATAAACAATTTTTTTTGCAAAATAAAAGTTTGTATATAAAAGTTTACCGGTCTATTCACAGTAGTGACTGGCTATGACTGTCAGAAGTCAATTTTAATTACTGAAAATTCATAATATCAATATATTCCTATACAAACCTGCAACAAAATTCAAGCATTTTAAATTTTAGTTATCAATTTTATGATCGTTTCAAGAGCTGGTCTCAAAATTTGCAAATATATTTTTTAATTTTTGATTTTTTTTTTGTTGGTGTGCATTTGGATGATCAATTAATCGGTTTTTCATATTCGATTAAACTATTAATTGATATTTGACATTTTTGACTTATTCGATTAAACGAATATAATTTTAAAATTGATCGATTAATCGAATAATTCCAAATTCAGAAATTTTCTGAATTATAAGATTTTTTCTACAATTCTATAAAAAATTCGCACTTGAGTAAATAAACAATCATAACTTAAAGTATTTTAGCATTTTAATAACAAAAACAAAACAAACGTAAAAGCATTACAAAATGTATCAAAATTTAATTTTTCTGAAATTTTTTTAAGAAAATTAAAAAAAAAAAATTTAAAGATTTAAAAAATGTGTAGAATTCAAAAATTATTTTGGTTGCCAAATTTATATGGATTACCGATATCACAAAAATTTTTCTTTTGAGAAAATGCTAAACAAAAAATATTTTTTTTGAGCATATTCATAAAATTTGTAATTTATTTTTTTAATAATTTAGTGGGTTTTGTCCAAAATTCGAAACTTTGACCGATTTTAGCGCGGTCATAGAGTCAACCAGGTACTTATTTTAGGTCTCTTTAAAAATTCAAGTTTCAGGAGCAGTAAAAATCCAAAAAATTTTAAAATAAGAACCACTATAGTAAACCTAACAGTTTTTATACCCTCCACTCTAGTGATAGAGGGTATATATAAGTTTGTCATTCCGTTTGTAACACATCGAAATATTGGTCTAGGACCCCATAAAGTATATATATTCATGATCCTTGATCGATTTTAAGTCGATCTAGCGATGTCCGTCCGTCCGTCTGTCTGTCTGTCCGTTGAAAACACGTTAACATTTGAAAGACTTTACGAAGGCTCCTGAAGTTTGACATATATGTTGGCCATTTACCGGTTCAGGTTGGTATTCTAATCCAGCGAAATCGGTCCAGTGGTTCAAAAGTTATGAGCAAAAGAGTAAATTTCGGCAAGGGTATTTTGCGAATTTACGATATTAAAACCACTCTAACTTTCGACAGACAATTTTTTAGAGTGCTGAAGCTTAGCATATATATTTGTCATTCCCCAAGTCTGTTTGGTTTTGAATTTCAGCAAAATCGGTTCAGTGGTTCAAAAGTTATAAGCAACGCTCTGAATTTCGGATTTGTTTCACCTTAAACTGTTGAAAACTCGTTAAACAAGTTTTATCAGCATGGTGAAATACCAGTTTTTTTAAAACTTGTTGTTGTTTGTTTTCCTGCCGTGGGGTGCAGTTTAGTTGTTAGCCAAGTAAATATTTGTTATTGTTTTGTTATTGTTAGTGTAACTGTATGTAAAGGTGTGTTTATATCATCCCACCGAGTATTTAGATTTTAAGAAAGTAAAATATTACGAAAGTCTTAATACTGCCAAAAAATCATAAACAAAATCAAAAGACATTTTTAAAAACAGCTGTTTGTATGCAAATCTAATAACACACAGCCATTTTTTGAAATATTTCATAAAATCAAAAGTCCTATTGGACTGTCAACAAAATCATATTACACACGATTTTTTGACAGGTCTTAATACTCAGTGGTATGATATAAACACAGCTTAACGGTGTATAGTAAGTATTTTAGGAAAGAATCATATAAGGTATGTGTATGATTGAATGTTAGTTTGTTTTTGGTTTTTAAAGAAGAGGTAAAATAAAGAAGAGTTAAAATAAAAAGAGGGAAATATTTGAAATAGTTTTTTTTTGTATTAATTTATATGTAGGTATATATAAAACAACAAAAATATTTTACAAAGTAATTTTGTTACTCAAAGAAATTGTACACTAAAAAAAATATTTACACTTAAAAAAATGTTACACTCAAAAAAAAAATGTACACATTAATTTTTTTTAATGAAATTACACACTCAAAAAATGTTGACAGTCAAAAAAATTTTACACTCCAAAATTTTTTTTTCAAAAGTTATTAGCAAAACAGTGAATTTCAGATTAGGTTAATCTTAAATTCACGTGTTTAAAACCCGTTAAACATGTAAAAACATTGGCAAGTCACAAAAATATTTTACAACGTATTTTTGTCACTCAAAAATAATTTTACACTAAAATAAGAAAAAAATGCATTCGAAAAAAATTTTACACTCAAAAAAAATTTTACACTCAAAAAAAAAATTTAGTAAATTATTTTTCTTTTTCAAAAATTACTTAAAAAAATTTTTTTTTACACAAAATAAAATATTTCTAATCAAAAATGTTATTTTTTTTTTTTCGTAAGAAAATTTACTATCACTTAAAAAGGGCATTGAGGGGGGTATTCATAGATTCGGCCAAGTCGAATTTAACTTTTCTACTTGTTTTAATATAAAAATTCTTTATTCTTTAGTTTTTGTGTTTTTTTCTGGATACATTTGAGAAAAAATTTTTTTTTTTATTAATTTGTTACTCAATATTAAAAATATTAACAAAAATTCACACCACAACCCCCCTCCCCCCGATTTCAATCAAATTTTATTGATTTCCAATTGCATTACATTTTTTGACAAAAAACAATTACTCTTTTAATTTTCCTAAAACCAAAAAGATTTGTAATTTGGATAACAAATCACCTACTAGTGGATAAAACGTAACATAATCATTTTTCTAAAAAAACAAAAAAATTCATCAATATTTTTTTTCTTCAATTTTTTTTTTTCCATCAATGTTTTTTTCTATAAAATTTTTTTTTCATCAATTTTTTTTATAATTTTTTTTCATTTAAATTTTTTTCATCACATTTTTTATCAACATTTTTTTTATATTTTTTTTTTCATAATTTTTTTTTTTCATCAAATATTTTTTTTTTATAATTTTTTTTTCATATTTTTTTTTTATTTTTTTTTAATCTTTCTTAAAGGAAATTTTACATTTCTTATCAAAAATTTTTTTTGCTTCTTCAAAATCTTTTTTCATTAAAACTCTTATTTCACCAAAAAACTTTTTTTTTCATCAAAAAAAAAATTATCATTAAAATTTTGTTATTCATCAAACCATTTAATTTTTCTCCTTTTTTTTACCATGTCTAAACTTCTTACATAAAATGTTCCATTTGTTTAACAAATGAACAAAAAAGCAAGTGAAGTGTTAAATTCTTATGTGTTAAATTTTATACTCTCAAAAATGTAAATTTACTTTTTTGCACTAAATTTATACACTCATTTACCAAATTTAGTGCTTTTTGGTTTGCTTACAGATGCATAAAGCTTGAGTGTCTTAGCAATAGATCAATAATATATAAATCTAATGGGGTCGCCGACATATATTCAAATACGTTTTGCATAGAGGGGCAAATGAATATAACAATAATTTTTCTAAAAAAAAACTTCTGCTTTGGCAAGTACAACCAAATCTTCAGCAAAACATTATCATGATTTAATTATAATAATTTTGGACAAGAGTACAAAATTCTCAGGCATTTTTCTTATATAAATGTAATTCTAACAAAAATTTAACTTTTCATATATTTCTCTTAGGAAAAATTTTTCTTGCAAAAAATTTTTTAGATTCCAATGCATTCTCCAAATTTAAAATATTTTTCGTATTAAAATTTTTAATTTCAAAGAATTTTTCTAACGAAACATTTTTAAAATCTCAAATCAGAATCAAAATTTTAAAATTTTTTTCTTACGAAAAATTTAAATTATCAAATATTTGAACTACATATATTTATTTTAAAGTTGTTCCTGCTTGATTAATATGTATAATTTGCTGTCCCCTTTTAAGAATCCTCAAAATTTAAACTAAAAATTACACCGCTCAACAATCATTTTCCAGTTTGAATTCTGGTGACCAATTTTAGTAGACTTTGATCTCCTGATTCGAAATTTTTCCATCACGTCCAGATTTTTAGTTATTCACGGTTAAAAATGCGAAAAATTACTATTTTTGCATTATTTGAAAGCCTGCACAGCAGCCATTGAGTGGAATACAAATCTGGTATAAAGCGCAAAAGTATAATTTGAGGAGTCGCAGAACAAAACGTACTTTTTCGCATTTTTTGACAAATTGATTTTTTGTTCTTTTTATATTATTTGGTTCGAAATCTATCAGAAAAAATTTCCATAGCGTGAATTATTTTTGTTTTTCATCAAGAAAATGAATTCCTTAAAAATTGGTGTGTAACAAAACGTACTTTTTTGTTAATTTTTTTATCAAAACGTACTTTTTTCATTGTATTTCATATGCAAGATTTTTCATAATTTTATAATATGCCATTTTACTCTTATATTCCATATACATATAAATGACCACAAAGATTTTTGAGGCCTTCTTGCAGGCCAGCGAAGGATTCCCCCTTATTCTTGTTATTGTTCTATTTACACCCCACAACTACAGTATGGGGGTACATTAACTTTGCCAATTCGTGTGTAACGTATCTAAATATGAGCCAATGAGGCTCTTTTGTAGTTTTTAATAAATAAGAACATTTTTAAAGCACTCGATCAAAATAGTATCGTCTAAAAAAATACGCACATCAAAACGTCGTTTTTCAATTATTTTTAAACAAAACGTACTTTTTTCATTATTTTTTAACAAAACGTACTTTTTCCAAAGTAAAAGTGGTTTTATATTAAACATCCTTAACATATAATGTGGTGACTTATGGCAGTTTGATGCATCTCTTGATAAGCAAAAAACTTGTTACCATATTCAGGTTCATGCAGTTTTTTAAATAGGCGAAATAAATAAACCTCAATTTCCCAAAAAAAAATTAATATGCGAAAAAGTACGTTTTGTTCTGCGGCTCCTCATTTGTCTTTGGTCTCCAACATAGAAAACAATTTTTTTCTAATTATTGCGTTTGGTTGGGTTACAATTGCGTTTTAAAATGACTCTGTTAAAATTATTATTTTTGTAAAAAAGATAAAGGATACCTTAGTTTTTTTTTTTTGATATTTTTCAAAGAAAAACTAAAAAAATAAATATTTTACAAATCTAAGTTTTCTGTGTTATTTTTCGTACAAACCTGAAGATATCTTTAATGGGTTTATAAGTCTATAAGAAAGAATGAACTTTTGCCTAAATTTTGAGCTCATCACAGTAAAGATTGATCATCTGGTTGTTGTTTTAGATCCTTTTAGAAATGGTGCTTTTTCTAATTTTTTTCACAGTGTTTTTTAAAATACATGTTTGGCCAATAATAGTGCAACAACTTCAAATTTTTTTGATCATATATTTGAGATCATAGTTCAATTCTAATCTAACGCTTTATACCAGATTTTTATTCCACCCAGTGGCTGCTGTGCAGGCTTTCAAAAAATGCAAAAATCGCGTTTTTCGCATTTTCAACCGCGAATAATTAAAATTCTAGACGTGATGGAAAAATTTGGAGCACAGATTTGGAATCAGCGAGCCAAAAACCTTCGATTTGTTGAGCGGTGTTATGAGGATTTTTTGTTTTTTTCCTAAATTAAATGAATATTTTTTCCTAATTTTTTACTTATATAGAGATTTTTTAAATCTTAAATAAGTAACTAAAGTTGCAAAATTATTGAATTTATGTGTTTTTTCTTCTTTTTGTATCATCAAAACATGTTTGTATGTGTAACAGATAAATACAAATTTACAAAAGTTAAAATAGAAACCGTACAAATATGAACAAACAACCCACACACAGTAAAAGTAAAAATAAAAGTAAGAAAGCAAAAAAGTTTACTCCAATTTAACTGGATACGGAAATAACCAATTTATTTTGTTATACCTACAATATTGGTTCCATATATACTACGTACATTTCTGTTTGTTTGATTATCGTTGGCATTGAACGAATGTGCTTTTTCATTCATGCGTACATTTTGTTTGTGTGGGGTTAGTGTCTTTTATTCGTTTAAATGTAAAGTGTTTCATCAGACATTAACATAGAACAGATAGTAGAGGACACCTGCTGATATTGGTTGGAAACATTTTGCTTTATTTGTCGTTCGTTCACTTTATTTTTTATGTTTCTGCATGTGTTCACTCTTTAATAGTCCATACAGTTGGAGGCAATAAAATAGAAGTACTAAACTGAATATAGATGTCTTCATTTTTTGCCAAAAATAATTGTCAATTTGCTAAAGAGTCTTGTTAATGACCTATTGACACAGATCAAAACAAATGTCGGCTAAATGCTGCAAAATTACCAAACATATTAATTCAAAACTAAAATTTTAATACATTTTTTTTAATTGTTATAATAATTAAAAAAGAAATCTGACCTCGAGCTAGAGTAATCGTTCTTTAAATAAAAATTTAATAATTTTACAAGGTTTTTTTTGAGTGCATAACTCGACCATACAATCAAAAAAAACTTGTTAAATGACAAGAAAAGTTCGTAAGTTTTTTTTTTTTTGCTACATCCTATTTGGCAAGAATTCCATGTTATTACAATCTATTTACCAAAATTTTTTTAATTTTAAAAGCTTTTTACCAATAAAATTGTAAATTTATATTTTTTTGACGCGATAAAACTTACATGGAGGTTTCGTGACTTTACAAGATTTTTTACTACCTCCTATTTTACGAGAATTCCTAGTAAAAATTACGAACTTTTTTGTAATTTTACAATAAAAATTTACCAATAAAATTGTAAATTTACAACTTTTTTGGCGCAATAAAACTTACAAGGAATTTTCGTGAATTTACTAGATCGCTCCTTTACTTGTATAGTGTCACAACTCAAAATATTTGATTTTGCAGAAAACACGTTTAAAGTTTTCTATTGAAACTGGTTTTTAATTGAAAAAGGCCGGTACATAGAAAATGTAATAATGGCGTGTACTCTTCTCAAACGGTGAGTTTAAAAGATATTAATACGAATTTTTGACACAATATAAAGCACGATATAACGAATAATTCTGCATCATGAACTCAAAAAATGCATTTTTTGAGTTATGACACTATACAAGTAAAGGAGCGAGATATTTTTTTGTAAAAAACCTTAGAAATTTGTAAAATTACAAAAAAAAAATTGTAAAATTACAAAAAACAAGTAAGAAAGTTATAGTCGGTTAAGACCGACCATATTATACCCTACACCAGCGTTTTAGGAAAAATGGGTCCCAAGTCCAAACATGGACCGATTGGATCTGTCTTTTGTTAGATCTTTATTTAGTGTAGAAAACAAACACAGATCAAATTTTAGGGGAATTGGTTTATATTTTTGTCAATAGACGATTTAACTGAATATCGGTCGAAATTTTTATATGGGGGACTAAGTCCAAAAACGGTCCAATTATATTCCGATTTGATTAGGTTACTAAAGTACACGTTTAAATTCTAAAAATAAAATTGTTATCAAATATTTTCATTTTTATGAATTTTGAGGGAATTATGTGAATATCGGGAGGGTGGTTTGTATGGGGGCTACCAGAAGGACTGACCCGATCCCTTTAAAATTTGGAATAGTGATTTGTGCATATAAAATTTGATTACCTGATAAATTTCAAAGCGATATCTATTAAAATACGGTTATTAGAGTCATTTAAGCCGAATCCAAAGGGGGCGTTTGTATGGGGGCTAGGTCTTAATATGGACCGATTTTCTCCAATTTCAATAGGCTTCGTCCTTGGACCAAAAGATGTTTAAGTTATAAATTTCAAGTCAATTGATTGAAAATTGCGACCTGTATCGTGCTTAAACCGATAGATGGACAGACGGACGGTCGGACAGAAGAACGGACGGACGGACATCGCTAAATCGACTCAAAAAGTAATTCTGAGTCCATCGGTATACTTGAAGGTAGGTCTAGGACCAATATTTCGGGTAGTTACAAACATCAGCACAAACTCATTATACCCTGTACCACAGAGTGGTGTAGGGTATAAAAAATGTAAACTTCAATCGAAAATTTTTGTTAAAAAACAAGGAAAACTGTGAAATATTGGAAAAATGGGATTCCGAGACTTTTTCTAGTAATTTGACAAGGTTTTTTTGTTTAGTGTAGTTTTCTTGAGTGGGAGTTGGTGGTACACCTTCCCCTTCACGATAAATGTTTACAAATTTATTTTTTTTTTGCACTGAAAGATTTTATAATTTTTTAAAATATTTATTTATTTACACGCCTACAAAACGGGGGCGGGCAGAAAAAACGCCATTTTTTATTTCCTGGATCCAAGTACATGACTTTGAACTTCCTCTACCATAAAAGTTTAAAAAAAAAACATGTATAAAACTGGTGCTGGTTTATTTCTTAAAAGAGGAACTTTTTTCCCCCTAATTTGATTTTGCCCATTTACGAACTAGACCTGTTTAGTAGGGTGGATCGAATTTGGCTTTTGGGCGAATTTCATTCCGGCTCACCGACAGATGTGTTGGAATAGACCTAAAAACAATGTGGTTAAATGTTCATGCAGATCGGTGGTCATCTTCCGCTGCCGCAATGACGTTGAAAATCCGCAATTTCTTAAAAAATAGTATTTATTTTAAAAAATTGCCACAATTACAAAAATCACGTAATCTTCTTTTTTATTTCAGTCAATCCTTTCAATTCGATTAAATTTTCTTAGAAAAAAAATTCAGCTTAATAGGACATTGTTAACCCCTCTAAAACGGTTGCCAAAAATGACCCATACATTTTGCCATAAACTCAAAACCACCAAATTTAAAAAAAAAAATTTTTTGATTTTAAGTTGCACAATCTAAAGTTTTTATTGTATTTATTTCAAGTATATATAAGTTCGTTTGACAAAAATTTTTTTGTGAAAAAATACGAGATTCTTAAACAGCGCGTGTAATGGTCTGTTTCCAGGACATTTTGGGAAAATTGCACCTTTTTTTTAAACTCAACATTTTTAGTTAAAAACTTTTCATTTTACACTAGATTTATTATAAATTATAAAAATTAATATAGAAATGTTGGATTTTAAGAAATTCTTTAACCCTAAACAGCTTTGGGCCCTAAATGACCCATGATGAACAAATGCATCTAGAAATACACCGCTTTTGGCGGGAGACTAACCATTGGGAACATATTTTTTTAGTTAAAAATGGGAGCGTGAGTGAAGATGGGAGCGTGAGTAAAGATGAGAGCGTGAGTGAAATTGACCAACTCACGCTCACGAAGAAAAAAAATTTTTTAAGTTTGCATACATTTTACGCAGGATCACGTGAGTGAAACACATTAAACTCGTTCACGCTGTGATCACGCAAACGAAAACTCAACATAACTATATTTTGACCTGTTTTATTTTTCTGTCACCATAAAAAAATCATACAAACTCAAGAAATTTCACTCACGTTTACGAGTGATTCGTGAAATTTGTGCCACGTGTGCATTTGTACAAATTATATTTTTAATGCAAAATAAAAAAGTGATCCATATATTTTATTTAAACAAGTTTATATACTATTTCCCGTTTAAATGCACCCACCCCGAAAGCATTATCCCCTTAAATGCCAGAATGCAGTAAGTAAATATTCTATTGAAATTATTCAGCAATATTCTTGTTTAAACGTGAATTACTTTTGTGTCAAATATAAATAAATGGTTAACGGTGGGTACGGAAAAAGCTTTAAGGGTGGGTGCATTTAAGCGGGAATACTATTTGAATGCTATTTGAACTTTTTTTGTTTCATTTGCATTAAAAATATAATTTTTAAAATTGCACTGTTAAACGTGAGTAATATATCGTGAGTTTGCATGATTTTTTATAGTGACAGAAAAATGAAACACGTCAAAATTCAGCTTGAGTAAGATTAAAATGTGACACTCATGTAACCCTGCGTAAAATGTATGCAAAATTCAAAAATTTCTTGCGTGAGAAATTTTTTTTCTTCGTGAGCGTGAGTTGGTTGAATTCACTTACGCTTCCATCTCTACTCACGCTCCCATTTTTACTCACACTCCCATTTTTAATTGAAAAAAATATGTTTCCAATGGCTAGTCGCCCGCCAAAAGCGGTTTATTTCTAGATGTATTTGTTCATCATGGATCATTTAGGGCCCAAAGCTGTGTAGGGTTAAAGAATTTCTTAAAATCCAGCATTACTATATTAAGTTTTATAATTTATAATAAATCTAGTGTAAAATGAAAAGTTTTTAACTAAAAATGTTGAGTTTAAAAAAAAGGTGCAATTTTCCCAAAATGTCCTGGAAACAGACCATTACACGCGCTGTTTAAGAATCTCGTATTTTTTCACAAAAAAATTTTTGTCAAACGAACTTATATATACTTGAAATAAATGCAATAAAAACTTTAGATTGTTCAACTTAAAATCAAAAATTTTTTTTTTTAAATTTGGTGGTTTTGAGTTTAGGGCAAAATGTATGGGTCATTTTCGGCAACCCATTTAGAGGGGTAACAATGTCCTATTAAGATAAAATTTTTATCTAGGAAAATATGATCGAATTGAAAAGATTGACTGAAATAAAAAAGAAGATTAAGTGATTTTTGTAATTTTGGCAATTTTTTAAAATAAATACTATTTTTTAAGAAATAGCGGATTTTCAACGTCATTTCGGCAGCGGAAGATGACCACCGATCTGCATGAAAATTTAACCACATTGTTTTAGGTCTATTCCAACACATCTGTCGGTGAGCCGGAACGAAATTCGCCAAAAAGCCAAATTCGATCCACCCTACTGTCTAGGACAATAAGACATATTTGTGCCAAACTTCAGAAGTCTAACTATTTTATTTTATACTGTATCGTGGTATCAACAGACGGATGGACGGACGAAAAGGCAATCATAGAATGTCTTAGAATCGATCATGAACCAATAGTTTATAAACTTTATTGGATCCTCGACCAATATTTCGATGCGTTACACATGAAATGACAAAGTAAGTATACCCCCATGTGGTTGTAGGGTATAATAAGTTGCATTGTATTTATAATGCTTGAACTAAATTTGTTTAAGCAAACTTCTAATAAAAAGGTACACAGAAAAAAAAAAATGTTGCCAATGAACGAAATTCATAGTGTTTATGAACAAATACATAAAAATTTATGAACTGTTTCATTAAATTTTTGAACTTTATTTATAAAAAAATTTAAAATATTTTTAAAATCCACATATGATTTATTCATAAATACTATGTAAAAATTCAAAACTGTTAAGAAAAATTTAATAAATTTTTATGAATTTGTACATAAGTAAATACTATGAATTTCGTTCATTGGCACCTTTTTTTTATGTACTTCGATACCAAAAGGTAGAAAGGGAAATATAGTTACTTTTTTATATTTCTAAAAAAATGGTCGTAAAAACTTGATATTTGGAATGTAGGATCCATCATTGAAAAAAAAATTCTCGAAAAGTACTTTTTGGAAATTTAATTTCTTATTGACATAAAAAAACAGTTAAAAATGTACTTTTGGTACATTTTATATTCTTTGAAATAAGGGGGCCCCTGTAGGCTAGTTGGTAGCGTGCTAGCCTATGGAACATGGGGTCGTGGGTTCGATTCCCACAAAAACCCTTGGTCGATTTCGCTACAACGATACGACGGTCATTGTTAAAAGTTCTCGATTAGGTTTAAATTATTAAAAAAATGATGTGTAATTAAATTGGAAAAATAAATAAAAACTGATCATTGGATCAAATTATTATTATTATATATATTATATATATATATTCTTTGAAATAATGATCCCACCCAATTGAAATTTGGAATGAATGATCCTTTGGTGAAAGATATTCAGGAAAAAGTACCTTTGTGAAATTCTGTCTTTCAGGAGGGTAAAATAGGTAAAAAAAGTGTTTTTTTTTTTGGTACTTTTTATATATTCTAAAATAATGTTCCCAGAAACTTAAAATTTGTAATGTATGATCCTTTGGTGAAAAAAAAATATTCTGGAAAATTTCTCTTTGGAAATTCAATTTTTAAGGGGGATAAAAGTGGTATAAAATGTAATTTTGGTACTTTTAATATTTCCTGTTGTAACGATTCTAGACACTTGAAATTTGGAATGTAGGATCCTTCAGTAAATAAAAAAATATTTATAAAAAATTACATTTTCGAAATTGCGGTTATTAGTTGGCTAAAAAATTTTACTTTTGGTACTGTTTATATTTCCTAAAAAATGGTCCCAGAAACTTGAAATTTGTAATGTAGGATATATATATTTAATCCTTTAATTCCCTGTGGAACATAGGGCCGCAACAAATGCCTTCCATCGTATTTTATCATTAGACATCGATTTCATTTCACTCCAGGATACACCATGCTCATGCAGCTTGTTCTCAATTTGTCGCCTCCAAGTATTTGCAGTCCTGCCAGGTCTGCTGGAGCCTTGAGGGTTAAATTCAACTGACTGTCGGGTTATATCATTCGCTGGCTTTCTCATTGTATGTCCTAACCAACTAAATTTACGCAAACGTATATTTATACTCAAGGGAACTTGATTAGTTAGGTTCCACAGATCTTGGTTAGATATAGTAGCTGGCCAAAATATTCTATGTATACGCCTGCGACATCGTAGCTTGCATGCTACTCATTTCGCGATATGATATATTCCACGTTTCACAGCCAAATAGCAGCTCAGATTTCACGTTGCTGTTAAAAACCTTGACTTTGGTGTAATTTGAAATATTTTGCGATCTCCAGAATTTACAAAGTCTATTCTGTATATCTTCCTTGCTACTCCCACTTTTTGAAATTATACTCCCAAGATAGCAAAGCTTTCAACATCATCAATGGGTTGGCCAGAAAGCTGCATTGACTTTGTTTTGTGAATATTAATTTGTAAGCCAGCTTTAGCTGCACAAGTAGCAAAGGACTGGATCTTGGTTTGCATGCTAGAGAAGCGGTGAGATAAAAGACAGACGTCATCTGCATAGTCGATATAGTCTAACCTGTCATGGAGGCCCCATGAGATACCATGATGCGATTCCATGGATTGGTTCATGACTACGTCAAGTACTATATTAAACAATAGTGGTGACAGAACACAGCCTTGACGAACTCCTACGTTTACTCTGATGGGTTTGCTTGATGAGCCCTCGTGAAGTATGGAACAATACGCGTTGTTGTAGAGCTGCATTATGAGGTTAATTAACTTCTCGGGGACTCCCTTGCATCTTAGAGCTTCCCAGATTGCATTGTGTTGTAGCGTATCAAAGTCACGTTTGAAGTCTACGAACTCTAAATAAGGGGTGAACGCCATTCAACCAACTGTTTTACAATTACTCTCAAGCTGTTGATATAATCAATACATGACTTGTTTGGCCTAAAGCCCGCTTGTTCTCTTCTTTGCTGGGGTTCTGATTTTGGGCTATGATTTTGTTGACCATGTTGGAGCAATCTTTTAAGTTCCCCTTTTTTGGAAGTTTGATTATGAGTCCTTCTCTAAAATCATCAGGGATTTCTCCATTTAACCAAAAATTGGATATTATGGGTTCTAGTAACTTCGTTGTGAGCGTGATGTCTGTTTTCAGAATCTCGGGAGGTATTCCGTCAGGGCCTGCAGATTTACCGGACTTCAGACGTTAAATTGCAGCTGTTATTTCATCGGATGAGGGTGTTGCGATGCTTATATCAGTTCTTATGTTATTTACATGATGCATTGGATCGCAATCACATATTCTTGTAAGTTCCGTCGGATTGACAGATAACACGTTAGTATAATACTTCTCCTACAAATCCATTTGTTGATCTTTGGCATAGATCAATTCGCCCTGATCATTCCTCAGCGGTTTAATGTTGTGGTGGTTATGACATGAAATCTCCTTCGTAATACGGTAAAGGTCTTTGGTTCGACCCGTCTCACTGGCGTTTTGTGCGTCTATGGCTAAATTATCAGCCCACTTCCGCTTATCTTCCCTTGCACTGCGTTTAACTTTTCGGTTTTCCTCTTGATATTTACGATGTTCTTCTTGTTTGGCTTGTGGGGTTTTAGCATCATTTATTTTATTTTTGACTTGCTTTCTAGATTCAATAATTCTCCAAGTATTGTCTGATATCCAGGGCTTGTTGGATTTTCTAGCATATCCTATTTCGCTTTTAGCCGAGTCGATAAATGTGGTTTTACATCATTTCAGTAAACATCTATGTTTTGTTGGGGGGAAATTGATAGAAGATCTGCCCTGTTCCTCAAAGTATTAGAAAACTGAACAGAGACCTCCTGGTTGTTTAATTTGTTTACGTCGAATCTTCTTCTGCTTAGAGCTGGTTTACGTTTTGTAGCTTTTAACTTAAGTTGGACTTCAGCAATCATCAGGTGATGATCACTACCGACATCAGCACCTCTTTTGTTCCTAACGTCCTGCAGTGACCCTCTCCACATCCTGCTTATCGCAAAATGGTCGATCTGGTTTTCGGTGATATGATCAGGGGACACCCAAGTAACCTTGTGGATATTCTTGTGGGGGAATAACGTACCGCCCAAAACCAAGATAAAATTATCGCCTAGTTCAACAAGCCTTTCCCGTTGTCTGTCATGCGGCCGATACCATGCTTACCCATCACGTTCTCTCTACTTGTGTTTTCACAGCCAACCTGCGCGTTGAAGTCGCCCATTAGCATTTTAATATCACCGTGACTAATACTGTTGATTACATTTGTCAGCTTGCTATAAAACCTATCTTTCTCATCACTTTCAGCTCCTTCTGTTGGTGCATAGCATTGAATGCAGGTTAAGTTTCTTGCACATGTTCTGAACCTTGCTACGATTATCCTATCCGTTTGTGGTTGCCATTCGATAAGAGAGTTTTTTGCCTCTTTCGAGAAAAGGAAACCAACGCCACCTGTTCTAGGTTGGCCGGAAGGTTTGCCAGAAAATACTAATGTTAAACCAGTATATGTTATGTGTTCACCGCTGTCTGGCCAGCGTACCTCGCTCAGTCCTAGCATAAGCATATTATAGTTGTTGAATTCTTTATCGATTTGAGCGAGCTTAGTTGATTCTAGCATACTGCGAACGTTCCAAGATCCAAATCGTATCCTTTTTTTCATTCCAATAGTCGTCAACGGGGGGTTCGAATTGTTATTGATATTATTATTTACATTTGAATTGGTTTCAGTAATCTTTTTAACTTCGAAGAGAATGGGTGATTGGCCTATAGCTCTTCTAGGCTGGTGCTGGGGATGCCAGCTAAGCCACAAGCCTGGCTTGATGAAAGTCAATAGCAAACTTAGCTATTATGCCTACTTCCCAAGACGTCATTGTTTAAATGACCATTCGGGCATGCTAAAGACCGTCGCTCGAATTCGCTTCCATCTCAATAGAGATGGTCCCCAGGGAGCACCGCGAGGAGGCCACTGCCGAAGCAATGGGGTCAGCACGCTGACCTACGAGTCGACTTGGAGTGACTTACTAAGGATAGTGGGAACACTTTACCTTACGCTTGTCAACTTTAAAGATGAGAAGTCTTACTAAGGAACGCTTTAACCAAATTACCTTACACACTCCCTTACTCCCCACTGTAATGTAGGATCTTTCGGTAAAAATATTTTTTCGGAAATTTAGTTTCTAAGGGGGTAAAAAAGTGTACTTGCGGCACTTTTTATATTTCCTGATTTAAGAATCTTTAAATTTGGAATGCAGGATCGTTCGGGGGAAAAATAAAATCCTTGAAAAAGTACATTACAAAATTTCGTTTTTGTATTTTTGGTACTTTTTATATTTAAAGAAAAAATAATTTGAGACACTTAAAATTTGGAATGTAGGATCGTTCGGTGAAAAAAACATTCTGGAAAAAATACATTTTCGGAATTTCCGTTTCTAAGGGGGGTAAATGGGGTAAAAAGGTGTACTTTCGGTACTTTTAATGTTTCCTGATATTATGGTTCTAGAAACTTGAAACTTAGAATGATGGATGGTGCGGCGAAAAAAATGCTGGGAAAAAATACATTTAGAAATTCCATTTTTAGTGGGGTAAAAAATGCTACTTTTGGTACTTATTATATTTCCTGAAAATATTATCCCAGGCATTCGAAATTTAGAATGTAGGATCCTTTGGGTAATAAAGACATTCTGCAAGAAGTACTTTCTGGAAAATCCGTTTCTTAGCTGGGTAAAAAAGTGTATTTCTTATGCTTTTGATATATCCTAAAATAATGATTCTAGCTACTTGAAATTTGGTATGTTGAATCTCTTGGTAAAAAAAAAAACATTCTGGAAAAGTAATTTTTGGAAATTCCGTGTCTAAAGGGGTACAAAAGTGTACCTTTGGTAACTCGTGTACCTTTGGTAACTCGTAAATCTGGCAAAGGTACTTTTTTGAAATTCTGTTTCTAACGGGATAATAAAGTGTACTTTTGGTACTTTATATAGTTTACGAAATAATGGTCCCATTCTGCATAAATAATTTTTTCTATTTTCTATTTCTATTTCTAAGTGTACTTTTGGTACTTTTAATATCTCCTGAAATAAAGATCCTAGGCACTTCAAACTTGGAATGTGGGTCCTTCAGTAAAAAACTCTTTCTGGAAAAAGTACTTTTTAGAAGTTCCGCTTCTAAAGGTCGTAAAAGCTGTAAAAAGTTTACATTATGTACTTTCTATATTTTCTGAAATATTGGCCTTAGAAGTTCCGTTTCTAAATGTCGTACAAGCGATAAAAAGTTTACATTTGGTACTTTCTATATTTTCTGAAATATTGCGCATAGAAATTTGATATTTTGAATCAATGAGCAATTAGCACAAAAAAAATTTATTTGGAAAATTTAATTTCGATGGGATAAAAAAAAGGGGAAAAGGGGGAAATGATTCTTTTTATAACTATAAAACAAGGTTGGCAATCGATGCCCACCCAGAATAACGGTATTTGACTATTGTACCGCAACTAATAAAGATATGGACATTTTTAAAAGCGATTATGAAAGTCGATGAAATTTCCAGTATTTTGGATGTGTTACTTCGTTTTTGTACCGGTTGCTTTTCGAAATATAGGTCAATACCTTTATAATACCGTTTGAAACGGTATTTTAAAGGTATTGGCCTATATAACGAAAATGAACCGGTACAAACACAAAGTAGAAGTAACACATCAAAAATACTAGAAATTGTATCTTCTTTCATAATCGCTTTTAAAAAAGTCCATATTTTTATTGGTTGCGGTACAATAGCCAAATACCGTTATTCTGGGTGGGTATCGATTGCCAACCTTGCTATAAAATGTAAATTTGACATAAAGGATCCTTCAGCAGAAATAACATTCAAGAGAAGGGCATATTATGAAATTTAAAATCATAGGGTGAAAAGAGGTACTTAAATTTTTAAAAGTGGTGTAAAATGGTGATTTTTTATCTCATACGGAAAGAATAAAACTTACATGGTGTTTTGGTACTTTTTGGTTTACTAAATTAATAGTCTTTTGAACTTCAAATTCCAATTCTTAGGTTACAAAAGTTGGTACTACTTTTATAAATATGGAATTGCAATCTACAGTATCTCAAAATTCAATATGTTGAATATTTTTTCATTTTTTAAATTTTAAGGGTAAAAAAGGGTATAAATTGCACTACTAACAAGGCAAGTCTCCCTGGTGTCACCCTCCGATCTTCATGGATTTTGGATATGTTGTTAAGAACGAAAATTAAATAGACACGTATTTTTTTTTTTAGCGGCCAAACTCATTTTTAGGGGGTCGATTTGTATGGGGGGTAATTGACCTTTTTCAGTTTTTTACGACTTACGCCTATTTAAACAAAATTAATATAGGCATGTGGGGCATCAGATTAAAGGTATTGAAAATACCTATCTCGTGGTGATAATAACGAGCCAAAGAAGTTAATATTTTGCGACTTATTAACAAAAATGTCCTAAAATTTTGGTATTTTACTCAATATATCGAAAAGTTGTGCATGTTTGGACACGTTCTTAGCACAAGTAGATAGGTTTTTCAAAGACCTTTAATTTGGTATGTAACATGACTAGTTTTCTCTGCATAATATAGGAGATAAACGAAAAAAACTGAAAAATTACCTTGTCTTCCCCTTCCTTTTTACCCCCTAAATATGAATTTGGGCCGCTAAAAAAATACGTGTCCCTTAATATTTTCTGCTCTACAAAATAAAGCCAATTCCATTAAGATCCGCGGGTGACTCTAGTGAGACTTCCCTTGTAAGTATGCAGCAAAGTCGCTACACTCAAAAAATTATGTCATTAACTGTTTGTAGTTTATTTAAAAAGTTTTCCGTTTAGTCGTTTTTAAAAGAAAAAACATTTGTTTGATGTTCAGTTTTTATTAATGACTACTTCAGTCCTTTGTTTCAAAAATAACGCACTAAAAAATAAAGACTTTCATTAACATTTAATTTTTTAAGTCATTTATTTTTGTTCTGTAAGTAAAAACTACTGATTATTCTTTTGATTTTTAATGATTTGTGTAAGTAATTTTTTTTTAAATTGTTGGTATTTTTTAATGAAATATCATTAGTTTTTACCTACACAAGTCAGTTATTTTTTTGTAGAAAAAAAATTTAAAAAAATTATTTATAGAAATATAAAAACATGTTATTATCAAGTGACTTTGGCACGATGGGTAGAGTGTCTGGCCAGAATGTAGTTGATTGCGGGATCGATTCCCCAAAAATTTTATTAAAAATTTTTAAAAAAATATTTCAATAAAAAATTGTAAAAAATTACCTACGAAATCATTAATTTTTATTGTTTTCGTCAGTTATTTTTTTGAAATTTGTTGGTAAAAATAACAGAACTATCATTAATTTTTAATGTTTTCGTTGGTTATTTTTTTCGAATTTGTTGGTAAAAAAGAGTGAAAAAACCGTAATTTTTTAATGTTTAATGTTATTTATTTTATAAAATTTTGTCAACAGTAAAAAATAAATGTTGATGTTTGTTAAACTAAATGAATAATTACTGGAATGATTTTCAATTGATTATTCACTGGTTTTAAGTGTGTTTTTCATTTGATTTTGCCTACAAAATATTTTGAGTGTAGGTTAAATGTATTTTTTTTTTGAAAATCCACCGCTTAAAAATCTTCTGATAAATTTGCTATTTAATTGCTCACAACTGCCTGAATATGTCAATCTTTATATATTTGTGTATGACTACAATTTCCTACTAACTTTGTTTATTTTTATTTGATGAAACAATGCCAGTTTTTGTTGTTGTAAGTAATAAAATCAAATAAAATTTGTTCATTACATGAGGAAATTGTAGTAAAAAAATTGTAATTGAAATGTGAGGAAAAGTTGACAAAGTAAAAAAGATACATTTACTATTTATAGTTTTTTTTTCTTTTTTTTTTATTGCCACGAGTATTTTTTTATAACGAACATACACATAATACGTATACAAAAAAAAAAAAAAAAACAATTTTGATATTAAAAGTTGATTGCAATAATACAATATTTAATTTTTTTTTATCAGGGAAATTTATTAATGAAACATAAGATTTAATTATCTTTATATTACAGTGCATAGAGTTTGCGTATAGTTAAATACTGTTTTTAACACTGTGCAACAAGAAAAATTAGCTTCAGTGTCTCCAATAGATCCAATGCTAAATGAAAGTAGACTATTAACTAAAGACAATCATCGACAAAGTTAGTAAAAATTTTCGATGTTATGGCCCACTGGAGTTTTTAATTTTTTTTTATCAAAGGCGTTTGTGAAACGCCAAAAAACTATAATAAGTCTGAGCCTAAAAATATAGGGGCATTAATATGGCAGTTACAGCAAATTTTTTAATATTTTCATTTCATAAGGGAGCCTCTTAGGATTTGAGATATACTATTAGTTTGTTTGGAAAAAAATGTTTAGGTGAAAGAATTAATTGTTAGTAGACCTACCAGCAAAAACTTGGTAATGGGTACCCCTTCCTGCCTCGCTTACGTGGTAGTGGCTTTGAATACTACTAATTACTATTAGCATTACTTTACGCCGAAAAAGGCAAAATGTGGTTACCTCCCATGACATCACCGTATTTATGTAATTAACATTGAAATTGATAGGAAACTACACAGAAAAAAACTAATTGTTATATTGATCCCCATATTTGTGAATACAATTAATTTTTTAACTGAAGGTGCTCCTTTTACGAAAATTTGTATTATCAACAAACGTTTGTAAATTTTGATTGCTGAAAAAAGAATTTTGTTTTTTTTTCAACAAAGAAACTCAACAAACACAATTTTTTGATCGGACAAAAGTAAAAAAATCTTATTCTTTTCCAACAAAGAGATTCAATAAACACAAACACCATTTGCTGATCTGACAAATGATTTTTTTTTTTCAACAAAGAGATTTAACAAACACAAACACTATTTATTGATATGATAAAACAATTTGAAATAAAATTACTTTACTGAGTTTGTTGAAAACAAAATCGAAGTTTTGTATTATGGACTAACAGGCGGCCGTTTTTACTAAATGTTTGGTTGATATCATGTTTGGTTGATTTACAATTGATGTTTGTTGATTTACTCATATTTTTGCTAACCCCATTAGTTAATTACTTGGTAAGCGAAGTGTTTCCTGGGTAATTTAAATATTGAAAAACTGCAATAAAATTTTTTTAGAAAATCGAAACAAATAGTAATAGTGGTAATACCACCACCTTACTGGGCAAAAAATGTGTAGAATCGATAAAAGTTTTCCAAACAAAAATTTCAATTAAATTAGAAAGTACAAAGTTTTTCAAATATGACATTTAAATTTTGTAACTTAAAAACCGCATACTAAAACACTTTTTTAATTGTTTTAGGAATTTTTATTTGAAAATATAAAAAAAAAAAAAAAAATTTAAATTAAACAAGTGAGAGTGTTAAATTCGGCTGTGCCGAATCTTTTATACCCTCCAAAATGTAAAAAAAATTAAAACAAAAAATTGTCAGGGGCGTATCTTTTTTTTTTTGGGGGGGGGGGGTTGATAAGGTCAGTGGGGGACGTTGAGAGCACCTTCCCATCGCGATAAATATACCAAATGTTTCATTTACTTAACAAAAATGCAAAAAAACATGTAAAAAAGTGTATTTTTTTAGAGGTTGGTTTAGTTCTTCAAGGGGGAACTTTTTTCCCCCTGGTCCGATTTGGCCAATTTCCGAACTTAACCTGCCTAGGAACACAAGACATATTTGTGCCAAACTTGAGGGATCTAGCTCGTTTATTTTGGACTGCATCGTGTTAACTACAGACGGACGGACGGACGGACGGACGGACGGACAGACAGACGGACGGACGGACGGACGGACGGACATCGCTAGAATGTCTTAGAATCGATCACTGATCAATAATATATATACTTTATGGGGTCCCCGACCGATATTTCGATGCGTTACACACGGAATGACAAAGTGAGTATACCCCCATACTGTAGTTGGAGGGTATAAAAAAAACAAGTAAAAAAGTTAAATTCGGCCGTGCCGAATTTTAAATACCCTCCATCTGTATCCCAGTATTTATAAATTAATACGATTTTCTAATGCACGTTCTTTAAAAATTTAATATCAATGGCACAGATTAATACAGACTCGACAATTATAACAAGTGTCAAAAAAGTAGTCTTTAACCATATGGTTATTTTTTTAAAATTATTCTACTAATTAGGTTAGAGAGAGAAAACCAATATAAGATAATAATCACAATTGGAGCGGGAAGCGTTTTTCCGCAACTGTTCACATACGTTTTATATGACAACAAAATTCCGCCGCGTTTTTCCGCCAAACTAGATTCAATTCTATTTTTATGAGGACAATTGCGTTTTTCCGCTTCCCGCTCCAATTGTGATTATTCTCTAACACGCCATACGAAAAAAAGGTAGAACGGCTTTTATTGTTTTACTCACTTCTAACTAGTAGAAAGTGTTGCCATGCTTTAAACCAGCTAAAAACCGATCTGTATCTTCTAAAATCGCTAAGTTTTTACCCATTTTTGTTTTACAACTCTACTGTCTAGTCTGTATATAGTCTGTGTCTATGGTGTTTAGAAAATATTTTTTTTGCCCATTACCAGGGCTGGAAAATCTCTAAACACCGTTTCTGTTAAAACAGCGTGTTTTTTTTTTAATTTATATGAATATGTATATCAAAATTGCTACACTCAAAAAATTATAACGGTAGATTCCACTACAAAAGACAGTTAAAACAACTACATTTGTTGTTGTTTAGACGTCTACGTTGTTGTTTTTAACTATTAATTAAAACGTCTCCCTATTGTCACCCGCGGATCTTTATGGAATTGGTTTTATTTTGTAGATCAGAAAAAATAAAGGGACACATATTTTTTTTAGCGGCCCAAATTCATATTTAGGGGGTAAAAAGGAGGGGGAAGACAAGGCAATCTTAAAGTTTTTAATTCAATTCCATTTTTATGAGGACAATTGCGGAAAAACGCTTTCCGCTCCAATTTGTTAACATTCATCAAAACAAAAAAAAAAAAAAAAAAAACGAAACGAAATGTTAACTTCCATTAATTTCTCAATTTAATTTAGCATCGTTTGGAATAGTTTTGTAAAATATTACACATTTTCGATGAAATATTGATAAAATTAGCTTATTAAGGTACCTACAGACGACGCAATATTATGCACAATATTTTTGACGTTTTCCCACAATTGGCATACATAAAAATACTGAAATCGATTTGATTTGTAAAAATAATATTTATAAAATTTATTCTTAATGAATAAAATTTATTTAAAAAAAAAAAATTAATTAACTTATTTTATTTCAAATTTTTAAATTAAAAAAATCAAGTAACTCAAAATAAAAACTTATTAATGGTAAAATTAAAAAAAAGCCACAAATGAAAAAAAAAAAAAAAAAATTATACTCTCGGCCAAACCGGGAGACGAACCTGGTGCCCCCAAATTAATATCCGACGACACTACCATTAGACCACCGGCAGCATTAAAAATGCATGTCAAATTCGCAATTTTGTTTGATTATAACACAGCAATGCTTAAAATAACTTACCCAGTGGTAGGTAGTGGTAGGTATACCCAGTGGTAAGTATACCCAGTGGTAGGTATACCCAGTGGTAGGTTTAAAAATATATTCCTAGTTTTTTATAGGGATCATACTATACTATAAGCTAACAAAATTAACCGTTACTAACAGTGTTGCCAGAAATCGTCAATAGGCAAAAATCGTCTGTCCGTTTGTAAGAATTGGACGCAAAATATAAATATATTGAATGTGTTTGATATTGATCTTATCCAAGAAATTATCAAAACAATCAAAACACAAATAAAGAGTGGATGGTATAAAAAAAATGTAGAAAATATAATTTTTTTTCAAAAATTATTTCATTAGCAATTTAACGACTATCTTAAAAGAGATAAACAAAACCGGGCAAATTACAACAAACCCTCTACTGTTGTGTATAAAAGAAGTTTTGTTGAATATACCATATTTTTTCCACCAAAATTCAATTTCGCTTTTAAAGAAAAACAAAACGACATTTAATTAATAATTAATTACAGCACATTTATATGTTTGCAAAAACTGAGAAAAATCAATGACTCGATAAATATAATGAAGGGTATAGATTTAGGTGATTTAAATAAAATTATAATAATAAACAATATTAAAAAAAAAAAAAAAAATCTTGAGTCCTAACATGGTTCGAACCCGGGACTCCATGTATGAAAAGCCAACACTCTAGCCATCATACCACAGACTGATTAAAAGTTTTACAATTTTGCGGGTATGTTAAAAGAACGAGAACCAAAACAGATAAATTAGTGTTGCCAGAAATCGTCAATGAAATCGTCTGTCCGTTTGTAAGAATTGGACGCAAAATATAAATATATTGAATGTGTTTGATATTGAACTTATCCAAGAAATTATAAAAAAAAAGAACAATCAAAACACAAATAAAGAGTGGATGGTATAAAAAAAAAATGTAGAAAATAAAATTTTTTTTCCAAAAATTATTTCATTTACCCAATGACAAAGAATACAAAAGATTGTTAGGCCGAATATAAATTATTAAGGGGATTTTAATAAATTGTAATTTTATAAACAATATTGAAGCTAAAAAATAAATAAAAAAAAAAAAAAAAAAAAAACTTCATCCCGACCATGACTCAAACCTGCGACCATATGAATGATAAGCCAACAGTGCAGCCATCATACCACAGACTGCTTCTGAATGTCTTAGCAATTTAACGACTAAGTATGTTTAAAGAGATAAAAAAAAAACCGAGCAAATTACAACAAACCCACTACTGCTGTGTATAAAATAAGTTTTGTTGAATATACCATATTTTTTCCACCAAAATTCAATTTCGCTTTTAAAGAAAAACAAAACGACATTTAATTAATAATTAATTACAGCACATTTATATATTTGCAAAAACTGAGAAAAATCAATGACTCGATAAATATAATGAAGAGTATAGATTTAGGTGATTTAAATAAAATTGTAATAATAAACAATATTAATAAACAATATTAACAAACAAAAAAAAAATATATTTTGAGTCCTAACATGACTCGAACCCGGGAGTCCATGTATGAAAAGCCAACACTCTAGCCATCATACCACAGACTGATTAAAAGTTTTACAATTTAGCGGGTATGTTAAAAGAACGAGAACCAAAACAGATAACTTAAAAAAAAGCATTTAAGTAAACTGGAGTTATAACTCTTAAAACATAAAATATTAACAACATTTTTCAAATGTATTTAAATATGTTTATTAAAGGCCAAGATAAATCATCTTCTAAATGTGCCAATTTTGCTCCAAATTTGCTCATATTTTCTATTTAGGCCACAAAGACCATATTTACACTCCATGTTAAAATTTGTTTACATACGTTAATCAGAATTTGAGTTATAGTATTTTACATGCTAGGTTTGTATGGGGGGTGTTACACCCCTTTTTTCTATTCCGCCCAAATTTTACATAGAGATCAGACATGCTAAAATATCATTCTATACCAAATTTCATTCGAATCTGTTAAACAGAAGCCGAGTTATAGCATTTTGCATGCTAAGCTAATGTGGGAGGTGCCACTCCCCTTTGTCCAATTCTTCTAAAATTTTACACAGACATTGTACATGGTATAATATTATTCTGTACCAAATTTTATTTTAATCTGTAAAGTAGAAGCTGTGTAAACGCATTTTGTATTTTCAAAATTTAAGAGGTGTCGTTAAACTTTCACTCATAACTTTTGATCGACTGGGCCGATTTCGCTCAAATGCAATACCAAACTTCTCGGGAGAACTTCCAACAAATATGTTAAGTTTCAGTCATCTCTGTGTAATATTTTGTCCGCTACAGCATTTTCAACAGACAGACAGACGGACAGACGGACAGACGGACATCGCTAGAATGTCTTAAAATCGATCGGGCATCATGAATATATATTAGGGTGGTTTTTTATTTTATTTTTTTTGGAATTTCGAGGAGCGCGCAGCGGATTTTTGTGCTATTTGATGTTAAAATAATTGTGTAAAAATTTGAGCTAAATCGGATAAAATTAACCCGAGGCGCAAGGAGGTCAAAGTTTCGAGAAAAAGCCAAAATGGCCAAATTTTAAAAAAACTTAAAAAAATGTAAATTTTGTAGAAATAAAAATAATAAAATATTTTTTATTTAACTTTCTTGCAATAATACTCAGAAAAAATTATCTTAAATTTTTATGACGGCAGTAACACTTTCAAACATGAAATACAAAAATTACCATGCATTTTGGGGGGTACCTGAAATGAGTGTTTTCGATTTTTTGAAAATTTTATTAAACAAAAAAATTAAATCTTACTATTATTAAATACATCCTAAGGCTTAAATATTTAAAAAATTGGGGATATCCATCGACTCAATTTTTTTTTAGGAGTCATTTGAGTTTTGCGGATTTCAAGGAGTCAAATGACTCCAAAAAAAAATTGAGTCGATGGATATCCCCAATTTTTTAAATATTTAAGCCTTAGGATGTATTTAATAATCCATTGCTATAGAATAGTAAGATTTAATTTTTTTGTTTAATTAAATTTTCAAAAAATCGAAAACACTCATTTCAGGTACCCCCCAAAATGCATGGTAATTTTTGTATTTCATGTTTGAAAGTGTTACTGCCGTCATAAAAATTTAAGATAATTTTTTCTGAGTATTATTGCAAGAAAGTTAAATAAAAAATATTTTATTTTTTTTATTTCTACAAAATTTACATTTTTTTAAGTTTTTTCAAAATTTGGCCATTTTGGCTTTTTCTCGAAACTTTGACCTTCTTGCGCCTCGGGTTAATTTTATCCGATTTAGCTCAAATTTTTACACAATTATTTTAACATCAAATGGCACAAAAATCCGCTGCGCGCTCCTCGAAATTCCAAAAAAAATAAAATAAAAAACCACCCTAATATATATACTTTATGGGGTCCCAGACCGATATTTCGATGAGTTACAAACGGAATGACAAACTTATATATACCCTCTATCACTAAGTGGAGGGTATAAAAATTGAATTTGCACCTGTTTTGAAATAAATGAAGGTTGAGTAAAGCAAAAGCTTAGAATTTTTGAAAATTTGATATTTTTTGAATTGATTATCAAAAAAATCTGAAAATTTACCACGCAGAAGTTGTTTAAGGGTATCAAAACTGTAAAAAATATGGTAAAATTACAAAAAAAAAATTAAGACCCATATATTTTTTTAATTATAAAGTTTAAAAATTCTCTCTTTAGAAATAAGTGTGTTATAATGGCGTATGAGTGATGTGGTGTAGTATTAATATTGCTCATACGATTTAAATAAGCACTCGTTTTAATGAGAGATGATAACAAGGAAGCATTTGAATCTTTCTAAAGAAAATTTTAGACAGCACACATTAGAAAATGTAAACGAATATCATATTTCTGCAGATTTTCCCTAATTTTTATCATACTAATGGTTTTACGCTTGTGTCTAATTGTGAATCTGCATATTTTTTAAAAGAATTGTTTTTTTTTTTTCAAAAAAAAAAAAAAACGGTCATTTTGGAAAACCGTTGCCCCGTTGAACGAAAAAAGATTTTTAGGGTTTTAATTAAAAAATTTGGAATAAATTTGGACTGTGGCAAATTGTTTCTTAAAGACAAAAAGATTATAGACTTTTTATCGCGGATTTTTAAAGTGTTGAGTCGATTTTGCTATGTGCGTCCATCTGTACATGTTAGCATGTATAAAAATTTCAACCAATTCATTTAAATTTGCCTATTGCCACCGAATACAAGGCTAGTTAACTTAAATTTAGTTTCTATAATTTTAAACACCTAAGTCCAAATTCATAAAAAATAAAAACGTTTTATAACAGGTTTGTTAATCGAATTTCCATAAAAAATTTGTTTCATAAACCTCTTATAAGCCTCCTTTAATTTTTATGAATTTGAGGGCTATTATGTGAAATCTGAACAAACATAAAAACAATCGGTTCATGTTTAGTCCATGATCTTGTTCACCAATGTAAAATCTGACAAAATATGTCACATCCCAGAAAAAATTTGCTTTAACAAGTAATGAGCTTTCATACGTAAAATCAAGCCAGTTTGTAAAAACCATATTATTTTAACATGGCAATGTTAAAAACTTTGGCAATGAGGCAGTTTAAAAAAAAAACACACTTTTGAAAATATATAGATTTTATTACTCGCCAAATATGCATTTACGGTAAAAAAGAGGGTCGTGAGGACGTATTACAAGGTAATCCGGTAGGTAAAGATTACCCAATGCCGGGTAATGCGGTAGGTAAAAATCACTCATTACCAAAACAAACAAAAAAAAATGATTTTAAGTCGATCTAGAGAACACGCTAACTTTTGAAAGACTTTACAGACGCTGCTAAAGTTTGGCATATATGTTGGTCATTTACAAAATCAGTGAAATCGGTCTAGTGGTTCATGAGCATTTGAGTGAACTTTGGCAAGGTTTTTTTTTGCAAATTTACGAGATAAAAAAACACGCTAACTTTCTACCGACAATCCTGGCACTACTTGGCATATATCTTTGTCATTCCCGAGGTCTGGCTTGTATTGAATTTCAGCAAAATTGGTCCAGTGGTTCAAAAGTTATAAGCAAAACCGTGAATTACAGATTAGTTTCTCCTTAAATTCATGTGTTAAAGAACAGTTAAACATGTTTTAAAAGCATTGGCAAGTCACAAAAATATTTTACATCGTATTTTTTCACTCAAAAATAGTTTACACTAAAAAAAAAAAATACACTCGAAAAAAATGCTACACTGAAAAAACTTTACACTCAAAAAAAAATATTAGCAATTTTTTTCAAAACTTACTGTAAAAAAGTTTTTCAATATTTAATAGTAAATATTTTTTTTTCAATTAAAATATTTACTATTACTTAAAAATGGCATTGTGGAGGGTATTCATAAATTCGGCCAAGTCGACTTTAACTTTTCTACTTGTTTCCTTTTAGTCTGAGAACAGCATAACGTGAACCTATATTCAAAATATGCCAACTCAAATTTGACCGAAATGAGTTTCCGATGGCAAATAGCTCCCCTATGCAATACCCATCTGTGATAAAAATTTCATAGCAAAAAAATAATTTGTTGTCGTTTTACATCCATTTTTGTTATTCTGCTATCTCAAAGTAGATATTTTTTTGGTGAAAATAAATGCCAACTCCCATTGTAAATTTCCAAAAATTTTTCAAAATTAAAAAAAAAAACTGGACCACACATCTTATTGCATTTGCCATGCTGAGCACGAATCTGGTAAACATTTTGATACCTGATGGCTAGTTTTCAAGATATTGCCATTTTGAAAATATCGGTAAATAGTGTTTGCAAAAAAAAAAAATTGCTTATATAGATGTAACTTTCAAACTATTTATCAGAACATTATGAGTGGGGCAAATAAAGTCAATGATATTAGCTTTCAAAATAGCTAGTTTGGAGTGGCGCTAATACAATACAGCGTTAGTTACTGAGTGCCAAAGTTGACCACCCTGAGATTAAAAGTCTTTCGGAGCTAGTAACTTTTAAAAATATGCAAAGATTTTTAATTTTTTTTTAGTTTTTGCAACTACCGTACTAAGGATACCAAAATCAAAAAAAAAAAAAAAACAATAAAAAAATTTTTAAAAAAATGTGTTTTTATTTTCCGACAAAATATGCCAACTCTAAAAAAATATTTGTTTTTCGACATAGTAATAAATGCCATCTCTGAAAAATACGCAAATAAGTGCAAAATATGACATTTTAGCGTAGGTAAAAATTATTTAGAATATTTAAACCATCTTATGGAAGGTACATTGTTTATTTTTACAATAATATGCGAAATAAATAGTTTTTAGCTCTCCTGAACAGTAACCTTTTTCGAGTTGCCATTTATTGAATAAAGTTCGAAGATAAACCACATATCTGTGCGAATCAAAGATTTTGCTTGAAAATGGCACCGATTCGAATACAAATTTTTGGCATATTTTACCGAAAATACATATTTTTGCATATTTTGATATTATTTCGCCATAAATGCATATTTTTGGGTCATATTTTGTATAAAATTTTTAGCATTTTTTAGATTTTTTATTAACATATTTTTGTACATCTTTAATTTTTTTGAGGTCAATTTTTAAACTGAAATACTTGTCCTACAAAAACTATTTTTTCGTTAATAAGCTAACAAAGTAAAAAATTATTAAAAAAAAAAAATTGAGATGAAATTTTGAATAATGTGGAGATTTTTGGCTATAAAATTAAAAATGCACTATTTTTTATAATTTTTAGTGCATACTTTTATAGTTTTTAGAGCATATTTTAAGGTTTTTTAATGCACTTTTAAGGCGCCTAAAACGTAGTTTTTTAGTGTATGAAAGTGCTGTCCCTGGTAATAATACACTGAAATTGCACAATGTGAATTTGCAGTTTTATTAAAATTTTCCGATGAATAATTTTTGTCTTATGTAATTTTTTGCAGATCTCTTCTCGTTGTCGAAATAAGCTTGAAATTTAAATTTGTTCACTTTTTAACGTGATTTTTCAAAAACAGCTCTGGCGAAGATTTAGATTTTCGTCGAAATATAGTAGTGGGGTATCCCGGTAATTAAGAAAGACATTAACAGTGTTTACAACTTAGGACTAAAGTCGGTTCCGACGAAGCATGATTTATAATATTATACTAGAATCTGTGTAAAATATAAATGTATAGCACTTCTTTTTACAACATATTTTTATGTGCGTTTTTCGCGCTATGCTGTTGAATATTGTGATTAAAATCAATATTATTATTATAAATATTACTTTTTTAAATATTATTTTTTTTAATAACTTAAAGCCATCATCTATCCATAAAGTTAAATATACATATTTATCTATGGTAAGTTTGAAGTAACTGGGAGTAAAAGTAAACATTTCATTTACTTTTCCTTTCGTTCATTCGTTGTCTATCTATCATGTTCAATATACAAAATACAATTCGCATAAAGTCAACAAAACTATATCGTCTAGAAAGAAAACCAATTTTTCACTTTTTAATATGCCACTCACTGACTGACTGACTGACTACAACAACTCATAGAGTACACTCAAAAAAAAAATATTGTAAAACTAGCAAAAAAAATGGTTAAAATTAGCAAAAAAAACTGTAGTTTTTGACGTTGCAAAAATTTTGGTAATATTAGCAAAACCATTTTGCTAATCAAAAAATTAGGAAAAAAATGGTAAAATTACAAGAATACCATTTTATTTTTGTAAAAAATCAACTTTGTAAAATTATCAAAAAATATGGTAAAATCACCAAAAGAAAATGGTAAAATTGAAATAGATAAAAAAAATTTGTAATTTGGTAAAAAAAACTGATTTATTTAGTAATTTTTTTTCTCTGATTAGTAATTGATTTAAAATTTGGTGAATATACTAAAATTTTTTTTGCCTGTTTTTGAGCACCACGTTCTTTAAATGTAGTAGTAGCATCATCAACTATTACTTTAGTTGTTGGATGGTTTCTTCGGCTTGATGACATCTTTTTTTGCCTCCTTCTCAGCAGCTGTAGTTGCAGTAACTGGACTTCCAACAACATCAAAATCCAAAATGATTTTTTTTTTTTCACTTAAACACGTTAAACAAAAAATTTTAAGAACAACACTTCACTTTTTTTATTTTTTTGCGTCATTTTTTTAGCTTAAGTAGAACAAATGAGAATTGCGTAGTAGTCTACACAAGAAATTTCTTACATTTTCAAGTAAAATTTGTAAAAAATTAACAATTTTTTTTCGAATTTTTAATTTTTTTCACATGTATTTAAAAAAAAATTAAAAAAAAACTTTTGGATATTGAAGATTAGATATCTAAGTATGTGTTAAAATTTTAAAAAAATAATTTTTCAAAATTATCAACTTTTTATTAACAATTTAGGTGGCAAATTTTAAAAAATTTTCATATAAAATTAGCAAAAAATATGGTAAAATTAGCAAAAAATATGGTAAAAAATACTAAAAATTGTGTAGCCTATTTTTGAGCGCCCATTCAGTTGATGGATGGCTACTTTGCTATGGTGTTGGCAGCATCATCTTTTGCCTTCTTCTTGGCAGCTGGACTTTTAACAGCAGCAGAATCTGCAATGATTTTTTTTTCACACTAGAACACTTTAAACAATTTTTTTTTTCTTAAAACTAAGAAAAAAAATAAAAAGTATTACCATTTCTTTAAGGAAAATTAGAGATGGGCACCAATCACGTGATTAACGTGAATCACGTGAATCACGCATGAATCACGTGATTCGTGAGTAATTTTTTTTTCTACTCACGTGAGCGTGCGTGAGCGTGAGTAACACAAAAAAGTTCGTGCGTGATCGTGCGTGAGTAAAGTTCTTGCGTGAATTTTTCGTGATTTTAATTGTTTCCCAGATTTTTTTTCTTCGGTAACGTTTTCTTGATTTTTTCATGGTCTTTAAAAAAATATAAATTTAATAAGTTTTTTAAATGTGTCATTGGGGAATTTGCACTGTGCTTCCATGAGGAAATGCCTTCAGATTCTGACATATAATAGGTAGTTCTTGAGGACATGTCCTAACATTGCCATCAATGAATGTTTGTTTTAAGAGTGTGAAAAAATTCTCTAAGACATCTATAAGGAAATAGCTTCACAATAGTTGTATATCAAACTGAACTTTTACATCTGGGCAGTACCGTTTTAATTATTAGGGCACACTAGGCACGTGCACAGGACCCTCGACCTAAGGGGCCTGAAATGCCAATAAATTCGGTTATACGGTTAATTTCTTTTAAAAGAAAATTTCTTATTTTCCTTTAGAAAAAGTCTCAGAATCTAACAGATTTTTCGTATACACTGAGACTTTTTCTATACACACAGAAAACAAATTTGCTAATTTCCAACTGAAATTCAGTTGTTGCAAAAAAAATTCGGTTGATGCATTTGTGTTAAGCTTGTGACAACTAAATATCGGTAGTAACAACTAAATTTTGTTAATACAACTATCTTTTAATTGAAACAACTAAAAAATTCATCTGACACAGCGAAATTTAGTTGCAGCAACCGAATTTTGAGTTGATACAACTGAAAAATTCAGTTGGAAATTTATTTTTCTCTGTGTAGGAGAAATTTGTAATATATCAAAAGTCTCAAATCCATTGAAATATTTGCTTCATAAAAAGTTTCAAAAAGTTTCAGATTCTGAGATTTTAAAAGTCTAAAGTTCAGAGAAGTTTTTCCAAAATAGAAAGTCTCAGATTCTGAGACATTTTTCGTATTGAAAACTCTCAGATTCCGAGACGTTTTTCGTATAAAAATATTCTCAGATTCTGAAACATTTTTCGTACAGGATATGTCTCAGATTCTGAGACATTATTACAACCAAATTCTTTTCACGAATATCATGGTTTTAATAAGTAAAGAAAAATTAACTCAAGCTAAAATATCCCTACCCAAAATATATTTTTTAGTTTATTTTTCTTAAAACAGGTAGCAACATGAATTTAATTTGAACCACAAGAATGTATTTTTTTTTGTCGTGCAACTTTTTACTTTCCAGCGGGGCCCCAAATTCTTTGTGCCCATTCTTGTGTGGCCAGCGCCATACTTTAGGACGACCCTGAATCTGGGAACTTTTCAATTTCTGAGAAAAACATCGGAAACATCGGAAAGTCGAAAAGTTATTTCTTAATATGATATAGATAATTTATAAAGGAAATTGGATGGAATAAGAAACTAATGGAAATACGAAGATTTTTGGCATTTTCATATGACCTATATCAGACATTTCCACAAAGACAACTTAGGGGAAATATCATGGGAATGTCAGCACCCCCTGACAACTGCTGAATATGATTGAGAAAATGTTGAAATTTTTTATGAAACTGTCCTCAACTCGGTATATAGAGATGTCATGGGGATGTCAGGTGTGGCAGCGAGCCGTCACCACGGATGGCTCAAGGACTTTCCCAAATATGACATAAATTTTTTTTACATATTTTAATTCGTGAGTATTTCGTGATCGTGATTACATCGTGAGCGTGATTAAATTTTTGTCTACTCACGTGAGCGTGCGTGAGCGTGAGCAGAAAAAAAATGTTCGTGCGTGATCGTGCGTGATTACAATTCTTTTTTTCGTGAGCGTGCGTGATCGTGATTGAAAAGTCACTCACGATCCCATCTCTAAGGAAAATACTAATATTTTTGCTAAAATTATAGTAAAATAAAAAAAAAACTAGCAAGAAAATATAGTAAAAGTACCAAAAAATTGTTGTATTTTACTAATAGTAAATTGCCAAAAAAAAAAACTGTAAAAGTTAAATTTTTACAATTTTTTTTGCTAAAGTTTGGTTGAAGTAAATTACAACACCTTTTACTAATATTTTGACTAAGTTATTTTTTTTGAGTGTATTTTGTCGTTTTGATTTTATTCCCATCAATTTTTGCTTTCTTATCCCTTTCCAAATTCTATTAACATTTTCTTTCAAAAATACAGTGGTAGAATATGCGGTGACCGCATTTCGATTTGCTAGTATTTTGAAAAAAAAAACACGTATTTCAAAAAAACGTACAATTTCATCCGAAAAATGGGATTATATAATTAGATAAACCCATTTTTGGGATCATCACTGATTTTTCAAATCTTGCAGTATTTATGCCAGATCAGTACTGATCTTTCAAATCACAGATCAGATTTGATAGATAAGAGTATTTTTAAAAATGTTTACTCGGGCAACCTTGAAAATCATTGTACATCTATAATTGTCTTTTTCGCATCAACAACTTAAAAATTATCAAATATTTTTACGGTGTCATTCCGGAAATAGTTTTTTTTTAGTATAATCGATTTAATTTTTTTCCATTTTCAATTCATTTTGACACACTGTTCGTCTCTTTGAGCAAACAAATGAAGTGTAGATAAATATATATAAAAAAGAAATGGAAAAAAACTGTAATGCATTGATTTATGTACGATTCAGTGAACGAATGAATAGAGATTTTTGCTGTTGCCGTTAAAATGAAAAAACAACTTTAAATAGCAATAATATTTTTTAGAATGTCATAAAACATATAGACATCGATAAATTTTATTTTTTAATAAAAAATTAGAAAATCAAGGTTGAGCAAAAGATATAAATCTGCTGCATTTGATTAATCCTTGAAAGAGCAACTCTTCTGAAGTTGGTAAGTGGGGGTCTGTTTGTTCCATTTAATTTTTTTATCAATGTTAATAATGCATTCAAATAATAAATACATCTAAAAATAAAACCTCATTTATTTTATACCAAAAGAAAAACACTTTCAAGAAATCGTTAGATGAGTTTTCAATTTAATTTAAAAAAATAATCAATAATTGTAATAAAAACAAGTAGAAAAATTAAATTCGACTTGGCCGAATCTATGAATACCCTCCACAATGCCCTTTTTAGGTGACAGTAAATTTTTTTAAGCAATTTTTGAAAAAAAAAAAAAATAATTTACTAATTTTTTTTTTTGAGGGTAAAATTTTTTTTTTGAGTGTAAAATTTTTTTCGAGTGTATTTTTTTTTTTAGTATAAAAATATTTTTGAGCGACAAAAATACGTTGTAAAATATTTTTGTAATATAAAATGTTTTTAAAATATGTTTAACGGGTTTTCAACACTTGAATTTAAAGTGAAACTAATCTGAAATTCACGGTTTTGCTAATAACTTTTGAACCACTGGACCGATTTGGCTGAAATTCAACACGCACTAGGTCAGGGAAACGACAAATATATGCCAAGTTTAAACATCCTCAAAAAGCCTTTCGAAAGTTAGCGTGTTTTTTATCTCGTAAATTCAAGAAAAACCATTGCCAAAATTCAGTCTTTTGCTCATAACTTTTGAACCACTGCACAGTGCCACATTTGGCCAATCTAGCACGACAAAAATCAAAAAAAAAAGTTCCCCGATTTTCATGATATATTTGTATGTATTATAGAACATTCCTAATAGCACGGAAATAATCATATAAGATCGATAATTCTGTTAGTTACTAACAGGTGGGCGCATAAAGTTGCATCTTGTAAAATCTTGTAACTAGTGTACATTATTTCGCATAAATTAAGTCGAGTTTAAACTGTTGTAACTTTTGAACAAAAAGAGATATTTATCCACTCTTTTTTGGTAATTTTAAAGGATATTTAAATGCTTTAAGTCATATCTTTTCGTTTTTTTTAAAACAAATTTTTCTATTTTTTATTAAATTTTTAACAAAATACAAATTTTTGAAAAGAAAATTATATATCGTTAAACTATATTCAATTTGAGCTATCTAAAAAAACATAACTTTTCAGGAGAGCAAAAAAACCGTCGCATTCGCGTATTTTTAAACTTTTTGTCGGCCGATCTTTTACAATATTAATTAATAATTACTACTAAATTTTACACGTGCTTTGTTTGTAAAAATTCGTATTATTCGCTGAGTTACAGCAGATAGCTCAACCTTTTTTATTTGAAATTAATCAACCTAAGCAGATAGTTCATTAAATATAGACTTTAAAGCTTTATAACTTTTTAACGGATTATGTTAAAAATGTGAATTTGGTACCATATTTCTCCCTTAAAGCCCAAGTGTTAAAAAAAATACTTTTTAATTTTTTTTTAAATCATCGATTTTTTCGCGCTTTATCGCCATTATTTGGAACCTTCATGAAGCTTGCGAAAAATGTCATAACACTTGTGTTTGCTGTACAATCGAATAGACAAATGAAATATGCAAAAATTTCAACCGATTTTGCTCCGCATCGAAATATGGGTCAAAAACCGCGTTTTTAACCGCGGAATGTAGTTGAAACTTTAAAAAAAAAAAAACTGCTATTATTTTTATTGATGGAAACACCATATAAAAAGTGATAATATAAAAAAATTTAAATTTAAAAGTTTACCCTAGTAAACTAAACTGTAGATAGCTCAAATTTTTATTTATAAAAAAACATGGTTTCACATAGCTCATGCTATTTTTGGAATAAAATAGTCTTAAAATAATTTTTTTGTTCTGAAATTAATACCATAGATGACACTTATGCCAGCGAACATTTTGCCATCAAAAACTCATTTTCGTCAACCGAGCAGATAGCTCAAATTGAATATAGTTCCACGATATTTATTTTTTTTGATGGAATAGAACTTTTGTGTTTGGTCCGTATTGGTCGCCGGACTTTTTCAGATATATTGACCAATATCCATAGTACTTATTTTAACGGCTAACTTTTGCGACCGTCTGCGACGCCGACTACAGTGGGGCGATATGTAAACCTTGTTTTTACATATTTTTTAAACATATTTTAAAAAAGTGGGCGTGGAAGTTGTCTGACCGCCCCCTTTTTTTGTGATATTATTTGTACAGTCATTGAGAGTATATATACCAAATTTAAAGAAATTATAACCAAAATTACAAATGTTAAAAAAAGTGGGCGTGGCCCTTAACCGGCCTCCCAAATTTTTCATAATGTTATTATCGAAGTCAAAACGAAAATTTATACCGAATTTCAAGTCAATATAATTAAAATTGGATTTTTGTCGTCCTAGATTGGCCAAATGTGGCACTGTGCACTGGGCCGATTTCGCTGGATTGCAATACCAACCTGACCAGGTAAATGTCCAACATATGTGACAAACTTCAGGAGCCTCCGTAAAGTCTTTCAAAAGTTAGCGAAATTTCTACAGACGGACAGACAAAAGGACGGACGGACCGACATCGTTAGATCGACTTAGAATCGATCGAGGATCATGAATATATGGCGCATTCCATGTCAAATCGGACACTTTGAAATTTTTTTTTTTTAGATTTTCCCAATTTGTTAACAGTTTTTAGTACCCTTCGAAAACTCCTTCGTGGTAAATTTTCAGATTTTTTTGATGACCCGTTTAAAAGATATCAAATTTTTAAAAATTGGTAGTTTGTTTCTTTACTCAAACTTCTTTTAGTTATACCTTTTTCAATAATGGTCCAAATTTCAATTTTTTTTTTTCAAAATTTTTGTTTTTTTACGTACATTTAAAAAAAAAATTCCAAAAAATTCTTAAAAGCGTTTTAGTATGCGATTTTTAAGTTTTAAAATTTAAATCTCATTTTTTGTAAATGTTTGTACTCTTCGATTTTTTTGAAATTTTTTTGTGTAAAACTTCTATCGATTCCACAAATTTTTTGCCCATGAGGATCGTGGGATAACGAATATTACTATTTTTTAAAAATTTTTGAAAAAAATTTATTGTAATTTTCCAACCTTAAAATCACTTCTACTGCTCCATAGAGGGGTCATTTATGAGACCGACCCCCATTAATTTTTACGTCTTAACATTTCTTTGGAACAAACTAATACCCTATCTCCAATTTCTAAGGGGGCTCCCACACAAAACGACATTTTTTAAAATTTGTTCCAACCGCTCTAATTGCCCTAGTAGTGCCCGTAGAGCAACAAAATGTATGACCGACCCACAATATTTTTTTAGTCCAAACATTTTCTCTGAAAACACCTACCCTCTATCTTTAACTGTTAAGGGGGTCCCCATACAATTTTTTTGATTTTTTGTAAATTTGTTTTATTTAATCAGCTTCTACCGGTCCAATGGTGCGTCCGAGAGGGGTCATTAGTGAGACCGACCCCCATTAATTTTTACCCTACAACATTTTTTTAAAACATCTCCACTCCCTAAGTAGGCTCCCATACAAATAACAGTTGAAGCAAATTTTATAAAAATGTAATTTTGTATGGGTGCCAACTTAGGGAGTGGTATATTTTAAAAAAATGTTGTAGGGTAAAAATAAATGGGGGTCGGTCTCACTAATGACCCCTCTCGGACGCGCTTTTAAAAATTTTTTGGGATTTTTTTTTGAAAAAAAAAAAAAATGAAATTTGCACCATTATTGAAGAAGTTATGAGTAAAAGAGCAAACTACCAATTTTTAAAAATTCGATATCTTTTGAACGGGTCATCAAAAAAATATGAAAATTTACCACGAAGGAGTTTCGATGGGTACTAAAAACTGTAAACAAATTGGGAAAATCTAAAAAAAAAAAAATTCAAAGTGTCCGATTTCACATGGAATGCCCCATATATTATAAGTTTCAGGCAAATCGGTTTACAAGGGTTCGAATACTTCCCTTGTTATTTATAAAGTATAGAAATTATGGCTTATATTTAAATTTTTCATTACAACAGTTATTTTTTAAAAATTAAATAACACAGCCCCACAAAAGAAATGTTCTGACCCAGGATCAAGACCAACTAATTCTTAAGAATTTTGACCTCCTGAATTGGGCTTTCCTGTAATTTTAGAGTCCGCAAAGAAAACCTACCTAATTTTTTTGTAAATTTGGCTAGTTAACAAAAATTTTTAAATTTTTACTAAATTTTTATTTAGTTCGGTTTGAGTCCATATTAATTATTTCTGAGAAAAAATAATTGTTGTACAATGAGAAAATCTGAAAAAAATCAAGTGACAACACAGGCTAAGTGGAGATGTCGATAGCTTTCGGAAGATGACACCCTTCCATCATCAGCACTCCTTCGATTGCCACACACTTAATGTGTGTCAGATTACAATTAGTCATTTAAATGAAACTTTTGAACAAATTAAATATCGGAATTACTTCTCTTTGTATTGAATACCCCGTATTCATCATCATTCGTGTTGTATTCATTTGACAGAAATTTAGGTAATATAATATAGGTAAATTTTTAGGCAAGTCCATGGCGCTCAGACTTAAAATAGTCCATTGTACCGACAGAAACTTGATCAATCTTAACTTTTAACAGAGTTGTATTTTTCCATTGTTAACCCTTAGTAGGACTTTTCAAGTCTTGAAAAATTTCCGTTAGGTTTGAATTTTTGTTTCATATTTCTAATTCTTAGAAATATTACTAAATTGCAATGTACCTTATGAGTTGTGTAGTAATTGTGTTTATATATTGTTGGACTGTATATTTTATAACTGAATTTTTATTTAGTACGGTTTGAGTCCATATTAATTATTTCTGAAAAATAATAATTGTTGTACAATGAGAAAATCTGAAAAAAATCAAGTGACAACACAGGCTAAGTGCAGATGTCGACAGCTTTCGTAAGATGCCACCCTTCCATCATCAGCACTCCTTCGATTGCCATACACTTAAAGTGTGTCAGATTAATATTAGTCATTTAAATGAAATTTTTGAACAAATTAAATATCGGAATTACTTCAACACAAAGAGAGTTTAAAAAAATATTTAACAATTGACAAACATTTTCAGCACATTAATTTTCATCTACCAGTGTTTGAATTCTTCCCATAATCACTTTATGAAGCTATTAAGCTATGCTTGCCCGCCCGTCTGTCTGTCCATGTGAACGGCGTGAAAACGATACATTTAGAATTAAATCGGTTTATGTTTAGACCTAGCCCCAATTCAAACCTTCCCCTTAACTTTAGCTGTAATGGCCTCTCATATAACAGATATTTATTTTTACAAATTGTCTTGTTAATTTTATCGGAATCTGAAAATGTTTATTGAATGGAAGATATTTGACTTAAAATTTGTATTACTTGGACTTTAATAACCTTATTAAAATTATTTATAATAGACGTACAAATTCTCAAACAAAAAATTATAAAAAAATTGTTAAAAATTAACAAAAAAAAATTATTAATAAAATTTTTTCAGCTTTCCCGGGAAGTACAAATTACAATAGAGGTATTCAGAGTCTTGCTTGCCAGCCCTGGCATTGGTGGTAAAAGAGCACTTTTCAAAATTACTTTTCAAAATACATGTATTTTTTGAAAGAAGTACTCTTTTGCTACATTGCCAGGGCTGGCAACAAGACTCTGAATATCTCTAATATATCTAGGTTATTCATAAAATCAGAAATATATTTAAAGTAGGTTTATTTGCCAGATATTGTAGGAATATTTGTCAAATAAACCTCCAATAAGTCTACTATAAGTATTATGAATAAGAGCCCTAATATACAACTTAAAAAAATATGTCCAAAGATTATTTAACTTAATGTTAAATCGACTTTTGAGTTTATTTAAGAGTGAGTGTACAAAATATTATTTTGTTGCTTGCGACTAAAGTCAAAAAATAATTTTCGACTGGCAAGTTGTCGACAAAGCAAATTACCAGTATACGCTTAGTCGTATTAATATTAAATAAAATTATAAATTATTTTAAAGATATGATAAATAAATCGTTGGTTTACTAGTGTGTTCTTGCAGTTACGATTATTTTTTTCGTATACTATTTACGTTGGGTCAAATGATATGTATTTATTATATTGCGAGTTAATTTAAATAAGAGCAGATAATGTGTATGTAAAATTTAACTTTCGGTATCGACAAGAGAAGTATTTTAATGATTTAAATGATTGAGAAGCAATAAACTACCCAGGCAGAAACTGCCAACTGTACAAAAAAAAAAATAATACTGATCTTCTGCTAGACCAGTCCTATTAATTTTTACCCTAAACATTTTTCCAAAAAAGTAACATTCTATCTCCAATTCCAAAGTGGCTCCCATACAAAATGACATTTTTAAAACTAAAGCAGTCAAATTTATTAGCGACTACCAAAATTTTGTAAATACAAACATCTTCTCGACTACCAAAATTTTGTTAATCCAAACATCTTCTCAGAACTAATTTAACCTATATATTTAAGGCGGTCCATATGGAATTTTTTAATTTTTATAAATTGTTTTTATCGTTAAGCGGTCATTAGTGAGACCGACCCCCTTTTAATTTTACTCTTCAACATTTTTTTAAATAACTCAAAATTCCATTTATTATAAAATTTGCTTCCCATATAATTTGTATGCACAGAAAAAAAAAAAAAAAATTTGAGTAAATTTTTAATACTATTGAGTAAAAAATTACTCAATTTTGCACCAGTAAACGATTTAATAGTATTGAGTAAATTTTTAATAAAAAATTATTAAATGCTTAATAAAAAAATTTTAATGGATACTATTAAAAATTTAATTAAAAATTTTTAAATTTTTTAAGTAACTTTTTAATTGTGTCAAGTAAAAATTTACTCAAAATTTATCAATTTATTTTTTTAAACTATTTTTTTTTACTATTTTTTAAAAAATTTTGAAAAAATTTTATTGTAATTTTCCAATCTTAAAATCATTCTACTGCTCCAATGGTGCGTCATAGAGGAGTCCATTATAAGACCGACCCCCATTAATTTTTACATCTTAACATTTCTTTGAAACAAACTAATACCCTATCTCCAATTTCTAAGGGGGCTCCGACACAAAACGACATTTTTTAAAATTTGCTCCAACCGCTATAACTGCCCTAATAATGCCTTTAGAGCAACAAAATGTGTGACCGACCCACAATATTTTTTTAGTACAAACATTTTCTCTGAACACACCTACCCTCTATCTCTAATTGTTAAGGCGGTCCCCATACATTTTTTTTTATTTTTTGTAAATTTGTTTTATTTAATCACCTTCTACCGGTCCAATGGTGCGTCCGAGAGGGGTCATTAGTGAGACCGACCCCCATTTATTTGTACCCTCCAACATTTTTGTAAAACATACCTACGCCATATCTCCATTCATAATTACATTCCAAAATTACATTTCTCATTTCTCATTCCAAAATTACATTTTCATAAAATTTGCTCCAACTGTTATTTGTATGGGAGCCTACTTAGGGAGTGGAGAAAGGGCGTAGGTATGTTTTAAAAAAATGTTGTAGGGTAAAAATAAATTGGGGTCGGTCTCACGAATCACCCCTCTCGGACGCACCATTAGACCGGTAGAAGCTGATTAAATAAAACAAATTTACAAAAAATAAAAAAAATTGTATAGGGACCGCCTTAACAGTTAAAGATAGAGGGTAGGTGTGTTCAGAGAAATTGTTTGGACTAAAAAAATATTGTGGGTCGGTCATACATTTTGTTGCTCTAAGGGCACTATTAGGGCAGTTAGAGCGGTTGAAGCAAATTTTAAAAAATGTCGTTTTGTGTGGGAGCCCCCTTAGAAATTGGAGATAAGGTATTAGTTTGTTCCAAAGAAATGTTAAGACGTAAAAATTAATGGGGTCGGTCTTATAAAGGACCCCTCTATGACGCACCATTGGAGCAGTAGAAATGATTTTAAGATTGGCAATTACAATAAAAAATTTTAAAAAAATTTTAAAAAATAGTAATAATCGTTATCCCACGATCCTCCTGGGCAAAAAATTTGTAGAATCGATAGAAGTTTTACACAAAAAAATTTCAAAAAAAATCGAAGAGTACAAACATTTTCAAAAATGAGATTTAAATTTTAAAACTTAAAAATCGCATACTAGAGCGCTTTTAAGAATTTTTTGGGATTTTTTTTTTTTTTAAGTACGTAAAAAAACAAAAAATTTTGAAAAAAAAAAAATTTAAATTTGGAGAATTATTGAAGAAGTTATGAGTAAAAGAAGTTTAAGTAAAGGAACAAACTACCAATTTTTAAAAATTCGATATCTTTTGAACGGGTCATCAAAAAAATCTGAAAATTTACCACGTAGGAGTTTTAGAAGGGTACTAAAAACTGTAAACAAATTGGGAAAATCTAAAAAAAAATTTTTTTCAAAGTGTCCGATTTGACATGGAATGCCCCATATATACTTTATAAGTGTTCTAGACTAATATTTCGAAGTGTTACATACGGAATGACAAATTTATAAAAACCCTTTATCACTAGAGTGGAGGGTATAAAAAATGTTCAAATCAAGCAGAAACAACTTTAAATTTTCCTCCCAATTCTAAGAAAATTTTCTTCTGTAATAAATGAAAAAAATATAAAGCAAATTTTCTTCGTAAGTATCTTCACAATTAGCGAATTTTGCTAAACATTTTTTATAACAAAGGCTTTGCCAAATTGTTTTTATGTACTTAAAATTTTTTTTTAATCAATAAAAATAAAAAATTTATGAAACAATTTCATAGTAATTATACAGTGTTTCATAAATTTTACGAAATGATTCATCATATTTATGAAAAATTTCATTTAATTTATGAAACTTTCCATAAATATAATGAAACATTTCATTAATATTACCTCTATGAACAATTATGAAACAGTTTCATAGTATTTGTGTAATATAATTTTCATTATATTTATAAAATTTTCATAAATATGTATAATGAGACCGGGAAACAAAAGCTCTACCAAACACCAAATGCCGAACTTATCCGAAAGTTTTTTGCTGGGATTTGTAAGCATTTTTATTTTATTTTTCGACTTAATTTGATTTTGATATCCTGCTGATTATTCAAAATATTTGACATTAATTTATAAAAGGTCTTTGACAATGTTTCATCTAATGTTTTTCATTTATTTTTTTGTATTTTATTCTTATGTGAACAATACTATTTTTAGCAGATTGTAAAAATGGATCAATCAACTTTAATTGATTGGTTGACATTTGTAGAAAAATTTAATAACGAAATAAAGATTGAAAGATTTAAATAAAAAACATTAAATTTGACAAAATGCTAAAAAAAAGTAATGAAATAATAACACTAATCTACATTGTTTTTACTCAGAGTTTTTTAAGTGCATTCAACAAATATTTTGGTCTCCTTGGCATATATCTGTCATTAGACAAACTTTATCAAATCGCCTTGTCCAGATACATGCCTTTTTATTTTTTGCAGATCAAAATTCAAATTCAAGAAGTTTCCTGTGCTATGCGGATTTGTATACTAGAAACTCCAATAATAAAATCTGGGCCAAATTTCACTAATTAAATCCACAATTATTTGCAGAACAAATAACAAATTTTAACAAAAGTTCCATATTTTTTTGTAACTTACAATTAGTGCTTTATTAAAATTCATCCAGAACAAATAACAAATTTTAACAAAAGTTCCATATTTTTTTGTAACTTGTGCTTCATTAAAGTTCGTCCAGTGTAACAGTTTCATTAATACAATACAAATAATTGTTCATAGGGTCAATATTTATAATATATTTCATTATATTTATGAATGTTTTCATAAATATAATATAATGAATAAAATTTTATGAAACTCGAAATAATTATTATGAAATGCTTTTATAAATACTATGAAATATTTCATAGATTTAATTTTTTTTTATTAAATATTTAATGATAGTGCAATGAATGCACAATTAAACCAACAAATTTTTATTATTAATAAAAATTAAACAACCTATTTAATGATATTTATGAAAATATTTCATAGTATTTATTAAAACTTTCATAAATACTATGAAATGTTTCCTAAAATTTATGTAGCGATTCATTACATATATGAAACTTTTTTATTAATATATAAATGAAAAATTTCATAGTATTTATGAAACACTTATTTAATACTATAATACAGTTCCGTAAATATAATTAAATACTTAAAAAAATTATAATTATATCTATGAAATGTTTCATAGTATTTATAAAGCGTTTCATAATATTTATGAAATAGTTACTTTGAACGAAATTTAATGTCAGATTTCATTATATTTATGAAAAAGTTTCATAGTATTTATGAAATGTTTCATTAATATTAGAAAATGCATTAATTTTTCTTCGAAACAAAATTAATGATATATATATTGGAAGAGCTGAAATAAAAAATTAAAAAAACATTTTCCCCCCAGACATCGTCATTAGGAGGCCAAATTGGTTTTGAAAGTTTATTGTAGAAGTTTGTGCAAAAAAAAAATGCCTGCGAATTTTGTACTCTTGCCCAAAACATTAAATCATGATAATGTTTTGCTGAAGATTTGGGTGTACTTGCCAAAGCAAAGTTTTTTTAGAAAAAATAATGTAATAGTACTTTGCTATTCCATGCGAAACGAATTGAAATATCAGTCGAACACCCCATTCAAAAACCAAAAGAGCTGTACATTTCGTAAGTGAGTGCAAAAATAAGTGCAAACAAGTAGAAAAGTTAAATTCGAATTTGCCGAATCTATGAATACCCAACAAATTTTTGCATTACTAGTAATGAATATAGTAATATTTGTAATATTTGTAATATAAATTTATTGAGCCTTTTTTCATCATCAATAATAGCTTTTTTTAACAATTTGAAAAAAAGAAAACTTAAGATTAAAATGTATTATCCTAATTAACAGAAAACAATTAAAACAGCACCATGCTTTTTCATTAAAGAGAAATAATTTCAATTGAATATTAAATTAATTTTGTTGTTTCGCTCTTGCTCCCGGAGCTTTCATAATTAGAGAGCATATCTCTTAAAATATTCTTAACGTTAACTTACAATTAAATTTACAAATAAAAAGGAAATTATAAAAGTAAGAAAAAAAAAAAAATAATAATAAAAAATAAAATAAACGTGCTATCCTCTGTGAGCACCAGGTCTACTCTTAATATAGAAGTTGTAACAAATTGAGTTGTTCAAATCAAAATTGGGTGGATCCTCATTAAGGAACCCTATTGGGGATAAGTAGTTTGTGTTTGACCAATTAAAGAGTTTTTGTTGTTCAAATATGTTTTTCATGTATTGATTTTCATGAAGAGAAAGTCTTGTTATAAATCTTTTTAGAATATCGCATATGTATAACCCGATTGGGGTTATTTTTGACTGCCTATAGATAAAAAGATTTGAATAACGTTTGTCGATCGATTCAAAGTTCCTTCCAATGCAATTCCGTAACATTTTACGTTCGAGAATCTCCATTTCTTTAATTATTATAGGTGATATATTAAACCAAATTGGAAAACCATATAATATTACTGGTCTTACACATGTCTTGTACAACAATAATTTTGTATTTTGTGGTAAACTTTTGTTATACAAGATTCTTGAAAAGGTTCTAATTATTTTATATGATTTTTGTATCATTATTCTGGCATGTTTGTTAAATTTTAGAAGTTTATTAAAGTATATTCCAAGATATTTAATGTCATCTTTAAAAGGGATCTCGATACCATTATTAAAAAGTTTTAATGTTTTGCTCTCGGGGACGACAAACCTTTTACATTTTCCAGACGCATTGCGAAGACAAATAGCTTCACATTTTGATGTATTAATTTTAATTCCCCAATCGTCATAAAAGTTTTTAACAATTCGTAGATGCCTAGAAACCTGACTCAATGCATCAATATGTGATTCGCTATGTGAGTACAAAAGGGAATCATCAGCATAAAGAATACCTATAGAGTTCCGAACTATATGAGGAAAATCATACACAAATATATTGTATAGATGTGGTGCTAAAATTGAGCCTTGTGGAACTCCACAGCTAATTGATCCAAAGTCAGATAGTCTACCATTAAATTCAATACAAAATGATCTTCCGGAAAAGAAACTCCTAAAAAGTTTTATAATGGGAGCACTAAATCCTATTTGTACCATTTTAAAAAGAATTCCATTATGAAAAGCATGATCAAATGCTTTTTCCACATCTAAAGAAATTGCTACTGTACAAAACCCTTTGCGAAGATTGCAAACTACATCATTCTGAAACTTTAGTAATGCATCAACTGTAGAATGGCCATTTTTAAAACCAAACTGTAATTCAGGTATATATGCCCCTCTGGTTCCTAAATCCATTTTTATTCGAATTGACCTTTCGAAAAGTTTGCCTAAATTCGAAAGCATTGAAATAGGCCTTAAGTTGTTTATATCAAAATTGTTAGGTTTCTTCTGTATGGGAACTATTTTGGAAATTTTCCATGTATCAGGAAAGTATGAGTTGTTCAAGCAATTATTAAAAATAATTGTTAAAAATTCGAACGCTTTAGTTGGAAGCTTTCTAATAATAAAGTTAGAAATATTATCCAATCCACTTGATTTCTTGTTATTTATAGATTTAGAATGAATAATTAGTTCATCTAAGGAAATAAGATTTGAACATTTCTGTGAGTTTAAAGCCGGAAAATTTTCGTTAAATTGAAATTGGGAAGCTGCGGTATCAGAGATAGTATAATTTATAACCTCTACAATATGCGATACATCTCTGTTGGGAGCAGTATCGCTATATATTTCAGAAAAGTGATTTTTTAGTAAATTGATTCTTAAGGTTTGATCCTCAATGACCACTCCATTAACAGATAATGTTTTAAGATATTTATTTTTCTTATATCCTATTAAGTTATATATTTTCCTGTGAGTTGTCGGACCTGGTCTAATATTTCCAAGTTTCTCACTAAAATTTGCGGATTGTTCCAGTTCAACTTGCCTTTTGATAATAATATTTAAAAGTTGAATTTGTTTTGAGAGTAATAAATAATTAGCATCGTTACGATTTAGTGTTCTGTAATAAATTCGCTTTAAATTCTTTTGCCAATTGTATTTAATCTTGAATAATTTTTTTACATTATTCGAGATTAAAAATTTGCGATTCTTCAATTCAATTTGTTCCGAGTGGTTATTAGAAATTAAGTTTAAAGTTGCTGTAAATTCATCAATATGTTTATCAATTTCGTTATTCAAAAGATTTTTATTTGAAATTGGAAAGATCCTTAAGAGTTCATTACTCATATCATTTCTGAAATTGTTCCAATTTGTGTTTTTAAAAGAAGTAAAAGTCCGATGTTGATATAGTATAATCTCAAAATCTGGAAGATTAATTTCAAGTTTAAGTGGAAAATGATCAGAAAAGGTGGGCAAGCAGAGAGTTTTAAAATTTGGATCCGAAAAGTTTATACAGTTAGGACTGACGAGAAAGTGATCGAGAAATGAGGAACCATTAGGATAAGTAGGTTGGGAGTTGGTAATGCGCTCAAAATATAATGGGTTATTTTGTATAAAATTATGTAGTAAAATTCCATTTTGATTATTTATATAATCCCTCCAAGAAGTGTGTCTAGCATTAAAATCACCCCCTATGAATGTCCCATCAAAGTTTTGAGACAGGGCTCCTAGACACTGAAGGCTATCGTTTAGTTGTGTTGTATTAAAATTACAAGGGACGTAGACAGATCCAAGAAGAAGCTTTTTAATTGAACCATGAAATGAAAGTTCAATTTTAATGAATATATGTGGGAACTTTACTTCATCAGCAACAATTTTCGTGAATTTATACGAATTTCTCAGAACGACAGCTACTCCTTGCGAACGGCGATCTTCAATGATGTTATAATTTTCTGAGTAAACTCTGTGTCTATTTTTTAAATGAGTTTCTTGCACGAAGGCAATATCAATTTTATTTGATCTTATAGTATTCAGAAGATCAACTCTACGACTCACTTCAATTAGTGATCTAACGTTAAATGTTAAAAGATTAAAACCATTGTGAGTCATAAGTTTGATTTACCTCATTTAAAAGACCAAGACACTGAGTTTTAGCCTCTCCTTTGAAAGTTGTCTGTAATTATTAATAAATTTTTCAATTTTATGTTCTAAAGTTGTGGTTTCCGGTTCACAAATAATCTTTGCAATTTTCAAAAATTCTTCAATTATGGGAGGTTTTGTAATCAAACGTTGATATTGATTTATGGCAGTATTTTGAAAGTGACTTGCAAAAGATCTGTCCCGTGGGACAACGTTAACGTTGTTGATTGCATTAAAAACGTTTTCGGATGCCCTCCGTTTCCTATTTTCTATATCGAGTCTAATTTTCCTTTTCATTTCTAGATATTCTTTATATGCAGAACAACCTTTGAAATTAGAAGGGTGTCCAAATTCCTTACAGTTGTTGCAAAAAGGTGGGTTTTCCCTATCAGATACAAATTTACATTCCCCCGGACCATGATCTTTATCGCATTTAATACATGTGTAAGGCCTGTTGCAATTACGTGAGATGTGTCCCCATTGTTGACAACACCAACACTGTATTTCCCTCCTGTTATTTTTGGGCGATTCCCAAGTTATTCTCTGGTTTAATATATATCTGATACTAGTTATTTCATTTAAAGGTTTACCTGTTATTAATGTTACTAAAAATAAACCCGTGTCCAATGAATTCTTTTTCGAGAATGGAGTTGTAAATTTTGTAACAGTTTCAATAGTATTAGGAACTAATGAATCGATCGCAGATTTAATCATAATCAAATCAGTTTTATAATATAAGCCTCGTAAAATGATACTTTTGCGTTTAAGTTCATTCGGTGTGTAAGAGTAAGAATCTATTTTATCATCTTTTAATTTTTGCATCATTTCTGTGTGTACGAGAGGATCTTTTAAAAACAATTTGCTTTTGTATCTATTTTTATTAATTATTTTATATTCAATATTCCTTAGTTTAAGATCATTGACTAATTTATCTATATTGACATTAAATAAAAATATGGGTGGACAAAAGGAAGACCTTTCTTTGTTAGGGACGACTTTTGTTGCATTTTGAGCAAAATTAAATGATCTATTATCTTTTTCCTCTTCAATATTTAGCTCACCTAGAATAGCATATTTATTTTGTGTTTTTAATGTGTTTTCATTTAACATGTTTTTAGTGACGTTGTTTGGATTTCTTAAGTTAAAATTGGATAAATCTACCTTAGCGTTGTAAGATCTTTTTCGCTTGTTTGTTACTTGTTCGAAGTCGTCATCAGATGAGGGTAGACTGTCATCGTAGACCATTAAATTTTCATTAGGATTTTTTTGTTCTTTTGATTGTATATCATTTCCTTGTTTTGCTGATGGAAAATTATGTGATGTTTTGTAATGCTTGGCAATTTCAGAATGATCTTTGATAATGTTGATTATATTCACGGCTTTTGGATTCAAATTAGAAGAAGATGGATTCCGTGTGTTATCTATTGATTGACTGTTAAATTCAGTAATATTTTGTTTATGATTTTTAAAAATGTTTTTTTGAATTGCGCCAGTTTTTGAAGATGAAATGTTTTCCAGTATTGCATTTTGTGATGTCTCTGGTAGCTGATTTTGAGATTGAGAATTGCTATTTGATGGCAAACTCTTAGAGGGTTTATCGGGAGGTAAATTATCTTCAGGCAGAGAAGGGTGCGAATCCATTTCGCAGTTTTCAAATTATATTAATTTCAGATAGAATATGAAAAAATTTAAAGCTTTTGAAAATATTTTATTTATTTTTTATTTTTTTTTTAGAAATACGTCTGTTCTGTTTGAAATAAAATTCCAACTCTTGAATATAGTAATTAGTAATAATTATTAGTATGTTCTTACTCATTGCATGAAACACTACTTATTCTATAAAGGCCGTGAGACAAAAATAATTAGTGCCTACAAGCTTACGAGTAGGGAGATAAATAACTACTTACCTATAACGAGTAAAATAAGTAGTTACTTAAAAGGAATAAAATAAATAGTTGCAAACAGAGTTTGAAATAACTATTTATCATTAGATTATTCGTTTTCGCGAAACTTTAAGCTAAAAAGGTAAAACAAATGTATTTTTTTTTTTTCTGATTGGACTTAATTTCCCAAGTGAACTTGCAAAAAAGTATTTATTTTTAACATTTTCAATAACTTATTATTTATATTATTGCAAATAAGTACTTACATATTACAATATAAGCCACTAGTTGCTTTTTGGGAAAGTAATGCAGTGGGTAATGAGTAGTTGTTATAAGTAATGTAATTGGCAGTCATTTCTTTTCACAACACATTACCTAGTTTTTGCTGGGTACCCTCCACAATGCTATTTTTAAGTGATAGTAAATCTTCTAGCATGAAAATAATAACATTTTTGGTGAAAAATATTTTATTTAGTGTAAAAAAACTTTTTTAGTAATTTTTTAAGAAAAAAAAATTTACTAATTTTTTTTTGAGTGTAAAATTTTTTTTGAGTGTAAAAATTTTTTTGAATGTATTTTTTTTTTTTTGTTTTAGTGTAAAAATATTTTTGAGTGACAAAAATACCTTGTAAAATATTCTTGTGACTTATAAATGTTTTTAAAACATTTTTAACGGGTTTTCAACACGTAAATTTAAGGTGAAACTAATCTGAAATATACGGTTTTGCTAATAACTTTTGAACCACTGGACCGATGTGGCTGAAATTTAAAACGAACCGGACCAGAGGAACGGCAAATATATATGCCATATTCAGCACCCTCAGAAATGCCGTTCGAAAGTTACCGTGTGTTTTATCTCGTAAATTCCAGAAAAACCCTTGCCGAAATTCACTCATTTGCTTATAACTTTTGAACCACTGGACCGATTTCGCTAGATTGCAATACCAACCTGACCAGGTAAATGCCTAACATATATGCCAAACTTCAGGAGCCTCCGTAAAGTCTTTCAAAAGTTAGCGTGTTTTCAACAGACAGACAGACGGACGGACATCGCTAGATCGTCTTAAAATCGATCGAGGATCTTGAATATATATACTTTGTCCTAGACCAATATTTCGAGGTGTTACAAACGGAATGACAAACTTATATATACCCTCTATCACTAGAGTGGAGGGTATAAAAAGTGTTTTTACATTTTGGAGAGTATAAAAGATTCGGCACCAAAGAATATAACACTATCACTTGTTTTATGTACATTTGATAAACAAATGGAAACTTTTTATGCGAAAAGCTTAGACTTGGTGAAAAAGTAGTTTTGGTAAAAAAAATGATTTTTTTCACGAAAAACAGAATTATGTTCAAAAAATTAAATGAACCCAAAATTTTTGGTGAAAAAAAATTTTGAAGAAAAAAAGTTTTTGATAAATTTTTTTGATTAAAAGATAATTTTTTTGATGTTAAAAAGAAATTGATGAAAAAAATTTTGGTGAGGAAAAAATTGATAATAAAAAATTTGATAAAAAAATTTTATGAAAAAAAAATTGATGAAAAAAAATATGATAAAAAAAAATTTATGAAAAAAAAAATTTCATGAAAAAAAAAAAAAAATTTATGAAAAAAAAAATTAATGAAAAAAAAAATTGATGAAAAAAAAAAATTATGAAAAAAAATTTTGACGAAAAAAAAAATTTTGCTGAAAAAAAAAAATTTGATGAAAAAAAAAATTAATAAAAAAAAAATTGATGAAAAAAAATATGACGAAAAACAAAATTTATAAAAAAAAAATTTGATAAAAATAATGATGAAAAAAAAGTTTGATGAAAAAAACATTTTATGAAAAAAAAAACTTGATGAAAAAAAAATTTTATGAAAAAAAAAAGTTTGATGAAAAAAAAATTTATGAAAAAAAAAAAAAAAAAAATTAATGAAAAAAAAGTTTGATGAAAAAAAAAAAATTGATTCCAAAAAAAAATTTGATTGCAAAAAAATTGATGAAAAAAAAAATTGATGCAAAAAAAAAATTGATGAAAAAAAAAAATTGATAAAAAAAAAAAATTTTTGTTGAAAAATAATTATGTTACTTTTTATTCACCAGCTGGTGAAAAACGGTTTTATTCACCACGACGTGAATTATTATCCAAGTTACAAACCCAAGTTATTAAAATTTTTGGTTTTAGGAAAATGAAAATAGTAATTCTTGTTTTCCTTTTCGTTAATTGTTAGCTTATATAGTCAAACTGAGGTGGCGTCCTGCAACTTTTTTAAAATTAGACATCAGCCTAAAAACATTATCATGTTAAAAGTTGATTTTTGTAGAGTAGCGTAATTTTACAAAAGTATGTGTACGTAGAATGTGGTTGAATATCTTAAATACCATGACAATATTAATTTATTAAATAAAATTAAAAAAAGAAAAAT
>OY992540.1:163588273-163795988 GCA_963921195.1 Pegoplata infirma | reverse complement strand
TGTCTGTCTGTCTGTCTGTCTGTCTGTCTGTCTGTCTGTCTGTCTGTCTGTCTGTCTGTCTGTCTGTCTGTCTGTCTGTCTGTCTGTCTGTCTGTCTGTCTGTCTGTCTGTCTGTCTGTCTGTCTGTCTGTCTGTCTGTCTGTCTGTCTGTCTGTCTGTCTGTCTGTCTGTCTGTCTGTCGTCTGTCTGTCTGTCTGTCTGTCTGTCTGTCTGTCTGTCTGTCTGTCTGTCTGTCTGTCTGTCTGTCTGTCTGTCTGTCTGTCTGTCTGTCTGTCTGTCTGTCTGTCTGTCTGTCTGTCTGTCTGTCTGTCTGTCTGTCTGTCTGTCTGTCTGTCTGTCTGTCTGTCTGTCTGTCTGTCTGTCTGTCTGTCTGTCTGTCTGTCTGTCTGTCTGTCTGTCTGTCTGTCTGTCTGTCTGTCTGTCTGTCTGTCTGTCTGTCTGTCTGTCTGTCTGTCTGTCTGTCTGTCTGTCTGTGTCTGTCTGTCTGTCTGTCTGTCTGTCTGTCTGTCTGTCTGTCTGTCTGTCTGTCTGTCTGTCTGTCTGTCTGTCTGTCTGTCTGTCTGTCTGTCTGTCTGTCTGTCTGTCTGTCTGTCTGTCTGTCTGTCTGTCTGTCTGTCTGTCTGTCTGTCTGTCTGTCTGTCTGTCTGTCTGTCTGTCTGTCTGTCTGTCTGTCTGTCTGTCTGTCTGTCTGTCTGTCTGTCTGTCTGTCTGTATGTATGTCTGTCTGTCTGTCTGTCTGTATGTCTGTCTGTCTGTCTGTCTGTCTGTCTGTCTGTCTGTCTGTCTGTCTGTCTGTCTGTCTGTCTGTCTGTCTGTCTGTCTGTCTGTATGTCTGTCTGTCTGTCTGTCTGTCTGTCTGTCTGTCTGTCTGTCTGTCTGTCTGTCTGTTCTGTCTGTCTGTCTGTCTGTCTGTCTGTCTGTCTGTCTGTCTGTCTGTCTGTCTGTCTGTCTGTCTGTCTGTCTGTCTGTCTGTCTGTCTGTCTGTCTGTCTGTCTGTCTGTCTGTCTGTCTGTCTGTCTGTCTGTCTGTCTGTCTGTCTGTCTGTCTGTCTGTCTGTCTGTCTGTCTGTCTGTCTGTCTGTCTGTCTGTCTGTCTGTCTGTCTGTCTGTCTGTCTGTCTGTCTGTCTGTCTGTCTGTCTGTCTGTCTGTCTGTCTGTCTGTCTGTCTGTCTGTCTGTCTGTCTGTCTGTCTGTCTGTCTGTCTGTCTGTCTGTCTGTCTGTCTGTCTGTCTGTCTGTCTGTCTGTCTGTCTGTCTGTCTGTCTGTCTGTCTGTCTGTCTGTCTGTCTGTCTGTCTGTCTGTCTGTCTGTCTGTCTGTCTGTCTGTCTGTCTGTCTGTCTGTCTGTCTGTCTGTCTGTCTGTCTGTCTGTCTGTCTGTCTGTCTGTCTGTCTGTCTGTCTGTCTGTCTGTCTGTCTGTCTGTCTGTCTGTCTGTCTGTCTGTCTGTCTGTCTGTCTGTCTGTCTGTCTGTCTGTCTGTCTGTCTGTCTGTCTGTCTGTCTGTCTGTCTGTCTGTCTGTCTGTCTGTCTGTCTGTCTGTCTGTCTGTCTGTCTGTCTGTCTGTCTGTCTGTCTGTCTGTCTGTCTGTCTGTCTGTCTGTCTGTCTGTCTGTCTGTCTGTCTGTCTGTCTGTCTGTCTGTCTGTCTGTCTGTCTGTCTGTCTGTCTGTCTGTCTGTCTGTCTGTCTGTCTGTCTGTCTGTCTGTCTGTCTGTCTGTCTGTCTGTCTGTCTGTCTGTCTGTCTGTCTGTCTGTCTGTCTGTCTGTCTGTCTGTCTGTCTGTCTGTCTGTCTGTCTGTCTGTCTGTCTGTCTGTCTGTCTGTCTGTCTGTCTGTCTGTCTGTCTGTCTGTCTGTCTGTCTGTCTGTCTGTCTGTCTGTCTGTCTGTCTGTCTGTCTGTCTGTCTGTCTGTCTGTCTGTCTGTCTGTCTGTCTGTCTGTCTGTCTGTCTGTCTGTCTGTCTGTCTGTCTGTCTGTCTGTCTGTCTGTCTGTCTGTCTGTCTGTCTGTCTGTCTGTCTGTCTGTCTGTCTGTCTGTCTGTCTGTCTGTCTGTCTGTCTGTCTGTCTGTCTGTCTGTCTGTCTGTCTGTCTGTCTGTCTGTCTGTCTGTCTGTCTGTCTGTCTGTCTGTCTGTCTGTCTGTCTGTCTGTCTGTTGAAAACACGCTAACTTTTGAAAGACTTTACGGCGGCTTCTGAAGTTTGGCATATATGTTGGGCATTCACCTGGTCAGGTTGGTATTGCAATCCAGCGAAATCGGTCCAGTGCACAGTGATTCGTTCCCATATATCGAGTGGGCAAAAATAGAATATTGGTCGCAGATTTCTGAAATTTGGTACACAAGCATTAAATTATCTAATCAAGAAAAAAACGAGTTTTTGGAAAAATCGGAGCAAGGACACGCCTACCCCCCATATATCCTGAAATTTAAATATGTGATTAAAACTACAAAAATGGTCACAAAATTCCCAAACTTTGTCATTGTTACCAATTTTGATATAGTATTTTATGTGTAAATTTTTTTCTAAATTGAAGCAAGGACTCGTGTGGCTGCCATATATCCTTTTTCTTAAAAATATTGTAAATCGCTCAAAAATTACTCGATACCCTTGAAATTTTTTGTAAAAATTTGAATAAGTGATGTCAATGTGTGTGCCAAATTTCGCTGAAATCGGTTTTTTAAAACAAAGTTATTTACATATCCTTTTTAAAAACTGCAATAAAGTGTTAATATAATTTAATCACAAAAATAAAATAGAAAGAGTTGTCAAAGATTTTCCAAATTTGGTACGCAAGCACAAAATTAATTAGTACAAAAAAAATAAAAATTTTGAGCAAATCGGTCGAAGGACATTTGTACCTGTCGTATGTCCTGAAACTTAAAAGTGGAGTTTTAGCCACAAAACTTGCAATAAAATTACTAAACTTAGTAATTGTCTTAGAAATTTAGATAACTATCGACGTACAACATTTGTATTTTAATCTGAGCAAGGACTCGCGTGGCTGCCATATATCCTTTTTCTTGAAATCTCTGTAACTATTTTAAAAATCTTTCAATTGCTATCAAATTTTAAATATAGATTAGATCAAATGGCGTCAATAAGTGTGCCAAATTTCGTTGAGTTGCTTGCGGTAACAAAAAAGCTGTTAATATATCCTTTTTTTAAATATAGTCAAAAATATAAAAATACATAATAACTGCAAAAACAAAACATTCGCAACACTTATTTCCGAAAAATAAATTTATTCAAAATAAGTTTTAAGTAAACTCGTTTAATATTTGCTTTATTCCTAAGTATATACCCCGTTAATAACAAAAAACTTGAAAAAACAATTTTTTTGGGTACTTAAAATTTTTATTTTTTTTTTTTTCGTTTTTTCAAAAACTTAGTTATTTTTATTATTTGATCGTATAGAAAACAGTCCAGGATGTTAAAAAAATCAATAAAAAATAATTTCTAAGTACGAACTTTTTTTATGTATCTCAAAAAAATTTTGGTTTTGATTTGGGATACCAACGAAAATCAAATACTGGTTTTTAAGCAAAATGGCCCACTGTATACTTATTTTATCGAATTATTTACTATAAATTTATGGTATACAATATATAAATTCCTTTATATATAAAAAAACACTAAAATGTTGATGTATTTTTTAAATTTACTGTATACAGTAAATAAAATAAATAAAAAAAAATAATCCAATTTTAGATTTTTTTAAAAAATTTTTTTTTCAACTTAAAAAAAAAACTTAGTTATTTTTATTTTTTGATCTTATAAAACATAGTTAAAGCTACAAAAAAATAAAAAACAAAAAAATTTTATTCACGAACTTTTTTTATGAAGGCCATTAAAATTTGGTGATTTTGGGGATTTTAGTAAAAGTCAAAGATAAATTTTAAAGCAAAACGGCCCACGTACTGCATATTTTTTTTCTGATTTTTTATTATATTTTTACAGAATACTATATAATATATCAATGTGTAAAGAAAAAATACTTAATATTGGATTTTTTTCTAATATTTTTTCCATTAATAATATAGCTTTTGAAAAAATTAAAAAAAGACACAAAAATAACCTAACTTTTTTCCAACTTCAGACAAAAACTTAGTTATTTTTATTGTTTTGCCTTATAAACCATAGTCCGAGCTATCGAAAAAGCGAAAAAAATAATTTTTTGACTCACGAACTTTTTTTATGCATTCCATCAAAATTTGTAAATTTTTGGGAATTCGGTAGAAAAATTATAGATTTCAGAGCAATACAAAAATGTATTTTAAGATTAATTCTAAAAAAATGGAAATACAACATTTAGCTAATATATTAAAGTAACTTTTGCAAAAAAAAGTTCGTTGATTTCTTTAAAATTCGATTTTTAATAATTATTTTAGTAAACCTATAAAAATCAATTTTTAGGTTTTAACACAATAGCGTTGAATTTCCATACTTTAGCGCCCTCTTGTGGCAACATATGACTTCTTAAAAATCAGGAAAGTACATATTTCTTTTAGTTTACTATTAAACTGTAAAAATACAAAAAATCATCAACATTGAAGACATACTTTTTTTTTTGATTTTTGCCAATGAAACGAATCACTGTGCAGTGGTTCAAAAGTTATAAGTAAATGAGTGAATTTCGGCAAGGGTTTTTCTGGAATTTACGAGATAAAACACACGGTAACTTTTGAACGGCAATTCTGAGGGTACTGAAGTGTGGCATATATATTTGTCGTTCCTCTGGTCGGTTCGTTTTAAATTTCAGCCAAATCAGTCCAGCGGTTCAAAAGTTATTAGCAAAACCGTAAATTTCAGATTAGTTTCACCTTAAATTCACGTGTTGAAAACCCGTTAAACATGTTTTAAAAACATTTGTAAGTCAAAAAATATTTTAAAAGGTATTTTTGTCACACAAAATATTTTTACACTAAAACAAAAAAAAACTACACTCAAAAAATTTTACACTCAAAAAAAATTTACACTCAAAAAAAATTTTACACTCAAAAAAAAATTAGTAAAAATTTTTTTTTTTCAAAAATTAATAAAAAAAAAGTTTTTTTACACAAAATAAAATATTTCTAACCAAAAATTTTATTTTTTTCACGTTAGAAAATTTACTATCACTTAAAATGGGCATTGTGGAGGGTATTCATAGATTCGGCCAAGTCGAATTTAACTTTTCTACTTGTTTTGATCTTAATTTTTTTTATTTTTATTATAAGTTTCATTTTGGTGGGACAAGTAGATGAGCAGGTAAATGACCAACATATATGCCAAACTTCAGCAGCGTCTGTAGTCTTTCAAAAGTTAGCGTGTTTTCTACAGACAGACGGACGGTGGGACGGACAGACGGACATCGATAGATCGACTTAAAATCGATTGAGGATCATGAATATTTATACTTTGTGGGATCCTAGACCAATACCCTCTATCAGTAAAGTGGATTGTATAAAAATTGTTTTCCGTGAGACTAGTATTTTTTGTTTGTTTTGGTAATGAGTGATGAGTGATGATGGACGCACATAGACAAATCAACTCAAAAAGTATGAAAAGGTATAATTAACCGTGGTCTAGGACCAATATTTTGTATGGTTATAAATATCCGCACAAAGCCATTTTATATTTTTCTATAAAATATTTTAAAATTCATTGAAAACACTTTGAAAATCCGCGATAAAAAAAAGTCTATAACCTTTTTGTCTTTAAGAAACAATATTCCAAAGTCCAAATTTATTCCAAATTATTTAATTAAAACCTAAAAAGCTTTTTTCGTTGACGGGCAAACGGTTTTCCAAAATGACCGTTTTGTAAAAAAAAAAACAATTCTTTTAAAAATATGCAGATTTACAATTAGACACAAGCGTAAAACCATTATTATGATAAAAATCCGGGAAAATCTGTAGAAATTTTAGAAATATTAGATTCTCGTACATTCTCTAATAGTGCTGTCGAATATTTTCTTAACAAAAATTAAAATGCTTCCTTCTTTGTTATCATCTCTCATTAAAACGAATGTTTATGTAAAGCGTATGAGCAATATTAATATGTACACCACATCACTCATACGTAACCTGACCAACTATCCCGCTTTTTGAAGTCTCATCCCGCCTTGATTTTCCATCCCGTTTTTTAAACAAAAGTCCCGCTTCATCCCGTTTTTTGACTTTTAGAATAGTAAAGTACAAGTTATAATTTTTCACAATATTTTGAGTATGATTGTTCTGTAGTTTTTTTTTTATCATATAAATATGGTAAAATTTAGAATTTCTTAACTTGTTAAAAAATGTAAAGGAAATTACTTCAAAAATTGTGTTGGAACTCAAAAAAATTCGGAACAATGTCTTAATATTCCAAATTTAACCTTAAAATTGATGTAGCTAAAACAAGACATTTTTTAAATTTTAACTGAAAGTTCATTAAATTCTCTAGAAAATGTAAAATTTTCAAATAGCAATTAATTTTTGTTTTCGAGAAAAATGAACACTGAACTTAAATTTTTAAAATTTTAGATAAAAATATTTCTTTGTTAAAATACGCGAGTTTTACTTAATTTTTAATTATTTTTAAATGAAAGTTCATTGAATTCCATACGAAATTTCAAATTTTCAGAGGGCTGTTATTTTTTGTTTTCGAGAAAATGAGTTTAATCTTCGAAGTAATTTTTCTCAAAAACAAAAAGTATCTGCTCTCGGAATATTCGACATTTTGTAAAGAACTTAATGAACTTTTATTAAAATATATTTTAAAAAAATCAAAATTGGCGAATTTTGAAAAAAAAAAATTATCCAATATTTGAAAAATTCAAAACAAATAATGCCAATCGATAGCCCGTTCAAAACTCTATTAAATACATTTGTTTCGGAAACTTCAGAATTGTTGAGTTACAGAAGAAAAAATTAAACATTAAGAGATGTCATACAAAAATTTATCAATTTTACCAAATTTAATGGTACTTTGAAGTTTAAAATATTTTTTTTTTTTTTCGAAAACAAAAAATAACTGCGCTCTGAACCTTTGACATAATCCACAGAATTTAATGGATTTTAATTTAATTAAAATAAATAACAATGGCGTGTTTTTTCTACATCGATTTTTAGGGTAAATTTGGATAATTCAGATACATATATGAGGAGTTCCGTTTTAGACTTAAATTTTGAGTTAAAAAAGATGTGATTTTTGTTTTGATGGCACATCGATGAAAGTTGGCATAAATATTAGATGCTATTTAAGAATAAGAAATTCGTTCGCGTCAATTAAATCGCGCAAGGGGGTCAAAAGTTATGGCGGTTTTAAGATTTAGCGGTTTTAAAAATCTTAAAAATATTTTAAAGATTTTATTTTCTACACATTTGTTGCATGCGTTATTAAAACATGCCAGGATATATCATTTCTTCTAAAATATATGATATAAATTTAACCCTTTAATGACCAAACGATTTAAAAAAAAAAATATCTAAGTACCTAAAATCGCGATTAATTCGCGGTAAAAGAAAAGTTTCACAATTTTTTATAACATATTTAGGCAATACGCGTTGGTATTACTGAAGAAAATCACGGAAAATCGTATCATTGTACCAGTAGTTAAAAAAAAATCGGTGATGCTTTTTTATAACAAGAAAATTTAATATGGTCCAAAAAATCTATAATCATCAAAATTTTTTAACCCGCCTGTGATTTTATGATGACACATCAAGTGGGCTTTCATTTAAAAAAAATTTCATCCGATTTCGTGTAAAGCCTTGGATGTGCCAGATCAAAACAGGTTTAGATAAAATAATCGCGCTTTCCGCTCAGAATGGCTTAAAGTAAAAAGTCAAAAAGCAAATCAGTTCTACTCGTTAAGGCACGTCTTTTGGTGTATTAAAATGAACATGATGCATTAATTGCTACTAAAAAAAATAGGAAACAGATTTGCAAATTTCGCACAATTTTCAAAAATGCCATAAAATTTTTGCAATTTATTTTTTATAAACCCGCCAGTGATTTTTTTATGTAAACTCACAAAAAACTCGGTTTACGCAAGAGTCCACCAAATTTCGAATGAAACCGCGAATGTGCCTCGCGAAAAACTGGTTTTAAAAAAATTACGTTTTTTCTTGCGAACTTTGATCTGCTGAAACTCCTTAACTATTCGTGGCACATTAACGGGATTAAATCCAAAATGTTAAGAATTACAACAGCTACCAACTCTAGTTCAACTTTTTTCATTTTATAGAGGGGGCCGAAATCCCTGATCAAAAAACCTCGAAAATTTAAAAACTCTTAATTTTTGGTTTCAAAATTTAACCGTCTTATAACTTCTTACCAAGCGATGAAGCATCTATCAAACCAACATTAAAATAATCTCTTATATGTACTGACTTTGTGTTATGCCGGAAAAGATTGAAATATAAGGAGAACTTAAAAAAAAAAGCGAAATAATGTAAAAACTATGGATTATTTCAAGCCATTTTTATCGATTTTTCAACTTTAACCCTCTGTAACTTTTACGGATAAAGTGGGCTAATCCTTAAACACTGCTCAGTGGTGGTTCAAGGTCTTGTTTACACAACTGCATTTACAGTTTTTCTAGATTCCAAAAACTGCCGGTTTTTTATAACATTTATTTCAGTTTCACTGAGTTGAAATTTAAAAAAGATTTCTTGATATACAGAGTTTTGTTCAAAAAAAAATAATGCCAATCGTTGAGTGACTTGCTCAATTTTACCATATTTGACCACGCCATTTTTCCGAAAAGCTAAAGCTTTTGTTCCACTATTTTTTAGTTCCATATAGCGTAATAAGCACCCTAAGTATGACTTTGATTCACCAAAATTTTTTTGGTGGTACGTTTGAAATAAAAAGCTCCACATGGTTCAGAGTTATTTTTCGAAAGCAAGTGTGTTTTCAACAGACATAAAGTTAGAGAGACGGACGTATATCGCTATGTCAACTTAAACTCTATTGAAAATCACTAATTTATATACTTTATGGGGTTCTATGACCTATTTCCTATTAGTTACCAATGGAATGACAAACTAATATATATTCCTTTACGATAATTATAATTGGAGGGTATAAAAATGTCCCGCTTTTCAACCAAAAACAGTTGGTCAGGTTACTCATACGCCACACAGTGAGACAACGCCGGCATTAAATAAAAGGAGTCATTGTAGAGCTCTGAAATTTTGCACAGGTTATTTTTGAGACAATTCCAGTTTTTTGAAAAAAAAAAAATATGAAAATACGCCCACTTTTACGCCCACCGTATTGTACGTATTGTCCGTAATACTTTACGTATAACTTTCAATTTTGGTATACTTGAATGTTATATTGTTACAAACATTATCGGAAAAAATTTTGAACTTTGGCCCACTTTTACCCCCACCACCCATACAACCTCAACATAAAAAGTGCCATATTTTCTAAAATATTTTAGGTACAACCTTCAAATTTGATATTACTGTAACTTATATCATTTAAAATGTTTCATGCAAAAATAACAATTACACGCCCACTATTAAGCCCACCTCCCATGGAAATGCAATAAAAAAGAACAATTTTTTTTTCACTCTATCAATAATTTTTTAATATCATCATGGTATTCTAATTTTTCCAATATGTTAAAGAAATGCTAATCTCTTATCAAAAGAGATCATTACAAGAACACTCATTATTACTTAACCCAATAAATAATGCAACAACTAAATTCAATATATAACAATTAAACTAACCACATTAGAAAGTGATCATAACACAACTTAGATAAGAACAACAACTTGCACTATCAATTTAAATTAAAAATTATGCAACTATCTAATGCCTTTATGATACTTGCTTTTTTCAAGTTACTTGTTGCTGCATTTATTAGGGTTTTTCTATGGGAATTTCGATAAATTCAAAATTTTTGGTTGAAGTTATCGAAATTTTTATAGAAAAACCCTAATAAATGCAGCAACAAGTAACTTGAAACAAGCAAGTATCATACGCACTTAACCCAAAGTCAATGACCTTCAAAAAAATTATCAATCAAATGAATAATGTAAATAAAATAATAATAAACAATAAGTGAATATGTGTAAACAATTAAAAAAAATAACATGCTATTGCATGCTAACATACGAATAGCGACAGAATGTGCGCGTTGCATATTTTTTGTATTTTTTTGTATGTTTAAAGTACTTTTGCAAACTTTTGCTATATGTCCTTTACTTTAAATGAAAGCTGAGACTTCAATCTTTCATTTGATATAAGTCTGCACCTAGGGCGAGGGGCTGCTCTATATTTCCTAGTCCATTGAAAATGCAAAATGTTAAATTTTTACACCACAATTCTGTTGTTAAGAAATTTTTTTTTTTTATACCCTCCACTCTAGTGATAGAGGGTATATATAAGTTTGTCATTCCGTATGTAACACATTGAAATATTGGTTTAGGACCCCATAAAGTATATATATTAATGATCCTTGATCGATTCTAAGTCGATCTAGCGATGTCCGTCTGTCTGTCTGTCTGTCTGTCTGTCTGTCCGTCCGTCTGTCTGTCTGTCTGTTGAAATCACGTTTTTGGCTATAATCCAGAACCGACTTAAACGCCTGGGGTACCAAAAGTTGCGTAATTCTCCTAGGCAGAATCTAGTGTTTTTTTTTTTTTAAATCGATTAAGTATTTTAAAAGTTATGAGTGAAAATGTAAATTTTGATGAGTGAAAATGTGAATTTTACACAAAATAAATGCTATAACTTGACACCTGTTGAATGAATGTAAACGAAACTTTGAATTTAATGTAATTTTATCATTCCTAACACTCACAAAAAATTTGGGCCGAATCGCACAATGGGGCGTGGCACCAGCCATTTAACCCAAAATTTTAAAATGATTTATCTTGGCTCATGGTTGACATATTCAAATAAAATTTTAAATAGGTTCTTATTTTATTGTTCTCAACGTTCTTCTGGTTATTTTGGTACCAATTATGGCAAAATCGGTTCAGGGGTTAAGAAGCTATGAGCAATTGAGATGAGTTTCAATATAAACCTCTATGATATGGCGTGGCAGCGCGTTTTTGTAGTTGTTGATGGTTGTTTGGCTTGTTGTTATTTGTATCAAAAGAAGTTAAAAATACGTAGTATGTGTCATACACGTGCCACGTGGTTGCTTTTATATAATTTTTATATAATTTTCATACATACAATATTTATAAAATATTTTTTTTGTTTTTTAAATATTTGCATTGCACTATAGTTCCGATTATCACTTTTCTTGGCCAAAATTACAAAAATGGAAAAAATTTTGGTTTTAAATAGGTTTTGTGGTAAAAATTGTTATAATTTTTTTGTTTTCCATGTATAATATTATAAAAAATTTTTTGTACTTAAACTCAAAAAATTAATTGAAAAAATTTAAAAAAATACTTTTTTTTTTATTTTTAGCTAAATTTGTTTTTGAACAATAAATGAGTTTGTACAAAAATAAAATATGTTTTCTTTTGTTTGTAAGTGTTTACGACTTTCTATAAAATGCATTTTGAGAAAATTGAATTTTGGCCAACAAAGGTCGTCCGCGAAACCATAGTGCATTGGTTAACATTGTGGAGGGTATTTAAAGATTCGGCACAGCCGAATATAGCTTTCTTACTTGTTTTAATTTATTTTTTTCATCTACTCATTCTACAACAACTAAATTAATTAAAAAAAACACTTTAAAGTTATATTTATTATGTATTTTTTTATTAATAAGCTTTTGAATGTTACATATTGAACTAACATATTTCAAGCGCTTTGGCATACCTCAACTTTGACTTGCTCTAGACCAAAAAGTAATGTAGTTATGAGGCTGAAATTTCAGGGAATTGTTACTCATATGTCTGTTAATATACTGTAAAAATTTCATCCAAATTGGACGACACGCCAAAACCCATTTTTTGCCGCGGTTACTAAGTATAGGGCTGTCTCACTGTGCGCCATGGTAACACACTTATTTCTAAAGGGAGAATTTTTAAACTTTATAATTAAAAAAAAATATATGGATTCTCGATTTCTTTTTTAATATTACCATATTTTTTACAGTTTTGATACCCTTCAAAAACTTCTGCGTGGTAAATTTTCAGATTTCTTTGATGATCAATCCAAAAAATATCAATTTTCAAAAATTCTGAGGGTTTGCTTTACTGAACCTTCTCTTACTTCAAGGGTCAGTCTTAGTGAAATCAATCATGAATATTTTTGACCCCCTCCGATATTGATGAAATTTGGTTTAGTTCTTACACTACGTAAAAAACTAACAAATGCAAATTTTCAGCCCTCTAAGTCATCAGGGGCCGAAAATAAGGAGGGTCAAAATTTCCCCCAAAATCTCCCAGTCCCGACACTTGATACCGTAAAAACTTAATATCGTTGGTTCTATTATAGCTAGGAAGCCCATTTTTGGTTTGTTTTTAAGCTTATAATAAACTCTACAAGGCCTAACATAGAAAAAAAAATTTTCGAAAAAAATAAGGGTTACCTCCCTTATTTTAAGGTCGTGATAAAGAGAGGAGAAAATGGGAAGGATGGTACACCCCGATTTTTTTTTTTGGCTTGATAATCTTATAGAGAAAGTCCTAAAGAATATATTCTAAAATTTTTAAGTTGGGACAACAATGGGATCGCTCAAAATCAAAATTTCCCCCAAAATCTCCAAATCGCAACACTCTTGAACCTTAAAAATTTAATATCATAAGTGCTATTGTAGCTACAGAGCCCATTTTTTGTTTGTTTTAAAGCTTAAAGTACGCTCTACAAGACCTTCCATAACTAAAGAATTTTCCAAAACGTCGTGGAAAAGGGTGGAGGAAATGGGGGGAAGTATCCCCCGATGTTTTTTTACTTGGTATTCTCAAAGTGCAAGTCCTAATGAACATATCCTAAAATTTTTATGTTGGGACAACAATCAGATCGACCAAAATTAAAATTTTTCACAATTTCCCCCAAAATCTCCAAATCGCGACACTCTTGCACATTACAAATTTAATATCGTGGACTGTATTGTAGCTACAGAGTCCACTTTTGGCTTGTTTTAAAGCTCTTAATATGCCCTACAATATTACTATCACAAAAAAAATAAAAAATAATGAGTGTTGCCTCTTGTATTAAAAGATCGTGGCAAGGGATGGGGGAAATCGGGGGATAGTATCCCCCGATTTTTTTTTTACCTTGGTTTTTTTAAAGAGTAAGTTCCAGAGAGCATATCCAGAAATTTTTATCTTGGGACAGCAATGGGAGGCCCAAAAATGTTGCGATTTGTTGATTTTGAGCAAAAATTTTGAAAAATTTTGATTTTGGTCGATCCAATTGTTTTCCCAACATAAAAATTGTAGACTTTGTTCATTAGGACTTGCACTTTGAGAATACTAAGTAAAAAAAAATCGGGGGATAATTTCCCCCCATTTCCTCTACCCTTTGCCACAACCTTCAAATAAGCGGGGCACCAATTCTTTTTTTTTTGAACATTTTTTTGGTAATGGTAGGTCTTGTAGAGCGTATTATAAGCTTTAAAACAAAAAAAAAAATGGGCTCTGTAGCTACAAAAGCACTTATGATATTAAATTTTTAAGGTTCAAGAGTGTTGCGATTTGGAGATTTTGGGGGAAATTGTGATTTTGAGCGATCCCATTGTTGTCCCAACATAAAAATTTTAGAATGTATTCTTTTTGACTTTCTCTATAAGATTATCAAGTAAAAAAAAATCGGGGGAATACCATCCTCCTCATTTTCTCCTCCCTATATCACGACCTTAAAATAAGGGAGGTAACCCTTATTTTTTTCGAAAATTTGTTTGGTTATGGTAAGTATTGTAGAGCATATTATGAGCTTCAAAACAAACCACGAATGGTCTTTCTAGCTACAATAGAACCAACGATATTAAGTTTTTTCGGTGCAAAGTGTCGCGACTAGGAGATTTTGGGGGAAATTTTGACCCTCCGTATTTTCGCCCACTGTTTACTTAGAGGGCTGAAAATAAGTGTGCGTCAGTTTATCACTTAGTGTTACAACAAAACCAAATTTCATCAAAAGCGGAGGGGGTCACGAACATTTTTAGCTATTTTGATTGATTTCACTAAGACTGACCCTCAAAGAAGGTGCAAATTCATTTTTTTTTTAATTTAAATTTTTGTTTTTTTAGTTACAAAATTTAAATCTCATTTTTGAAAAAACTTTGTACTCTCTAATTTCTTTGAAATTTTTGTTTGGAAAACTTTTATCGATTCTAAAAATTTTTTGCCCAGTAAGATCATGGGACTAGCACTATTACTACTTGTACTTACTATTTTCTGAAAAATGTTGTATTGCACACAGAAAAAAACGAGTTGTTATATTGACCCCCATATTTGTGAATACAATTAACTTTTTCACTGAAAGTGCTCCTATACGGAAATTTGTGATATCAACTAACGTTTGTAAATATTGATTGTTGAAAAAAAAAAAATTAAAAAAAATGATAAACGAGTTTGTTATAGTTCTCTAAAATTATTATTTGTATTGACAAACGTACAAAATCTTAAATTTTTTTTAAACAAAGAAATTCAACAAACACAAACACAATTTGTTGATCCGACAAACTTAAAAAATCTTATTTTTTTTCAACAAAGAAATTCAACAAACACAAAAACTATTTGTTGACATTATAAAATAATTTTGAAATAAAATTACTTGACTAAGTTTGTTGAAAACAAAATCGAAATTTTGTATTATGGACTAACATGCGGTCGTTTTTACTAAATGTTTGGTTGATATCATGTTTGATTGATTTACAATTGAACAGTAGGGTTATAACTTTTTCCATTTTTTGCAAATATCAAAAAGTCCATCCCATAGTCGTATAGGCCATGAAAAAATATTAAGAAATGATGTCTTACTTTTTTAGATGTGGGTTTGTTTACTATGATAATGCACGCGCGGTCCAGAGTTCAGGAAGTGCGGACATAAATTCTGCTTATGGATCCAAAATCAACACAAAATTAAATTTTTGAATACTCAAGATTATTTTAATCGACAAGTAGATTATATTAAATTAAAAAAGGCCCCATGCACTGCTGCCAATTTGATCTTTGTGCAGCCTAGATGGGGCCATAAATGTTGAGCCTTTTGATAACGCCAAGATTCCTATTTGGCATGGATTCCCATATGGCAAAACCCCCCCAATGAACGCTATTAACATATTCACAGACGGCTCCAAACAATCCATGGGAGTCGGTGCAGGTTTTTCAACGAGTTTGCGAGATTTAGAGAAGACTTTTATCCTTCCATTGGACTCTAGCATTTTCCAGGCCGAAATAGTTGCCATAAGCAGGGCGGCTTTACACTTCGGTGATAAGACAAACAGAGAATTTAACATTTATGTTGACAGCCAAGCTGCTCTAAAGGCTCTTAAAAGCTTTTACATCAAGTCGAAAGTAGTTTTCGAATGCTTCGAGAACTTAGAAAGTTTAGGGAGTATGAACAAGGTGAAACTAATATGGGTACCAGGTCACATAGGTATTCAAGGAAACGAGAGAGCGGACGAGCTCGCGAAACAAGGTGCTGATGGTATTGGTATTTCTGTGCATATTGATCCACCAATCCAGCACTTCAGATCGTTACGCGACATTCAAAACACTGCAATGGCTAATAGAAAGTGGAGAGAGCTAACAACAAGTGCGATTAGTAGAAGATTGTGGGTATGCTACAATCTAAGAAAAACTGAATACTTACTCTCACTCACTAGATGAAACTGCCGTGTACTTACTGGAGTGATCACCGGGCACTGCCTAATAGGTTATCATAGAAAGAAAATGGGACTTATTTCTGATGCAAGCTGTAGAAGGTGCGATGAACCTAACACTGAAGAAACGGTCGAACATATTCTTTGCCAATGTCCTGCTTTGGCCAGAACCCGACTGCACATTTTAGGCAGACATGACTTCGAGAGCTTGGAAACGGTTTCGAATGTCGACCTAAGGCAAATAGTACAATTCGCGATGAAGACAAATGCGTTCTATCAGCGTCGCTGAGGAATTATTGTGGTTTCGCTATGGACCATCCGGCCTATGTGAGGAGTCTTTGACTCCGCCACCTCAAACCTAACCTAACCTTCTATTATAGCTAGGAAGCCCATTTTTGGTTTGTTTTTAAGCTCATAATAAACTCTACAAGACCTAACATAGCAAAAAAATTTTCGAAAAAAATAAGGGTTACCTCCCTTATTTTAAGGTCGTGATAAAGAGAGGAGAAAATGGGGAGGATGGTATCCCCCGATTTTTTTTTTTACTTGATAATCTTATAGAGAAAGTCCTAAAGAATATATTCTAAAATTTTTAAGTTGGGACAACAATGGGATCGCTCAAAATCAAAATTTTTCACAATTTCCCCCAAAATCTCCAAATCGCAACACTCTTGAACCTTAAAAATTTAATATCATAAGTGCTATTGTAGCTACAGAGCCCATTTTTTTTTTTTTTAAAGCTTATAGTACGCTCTACAAGACCTTCCATAACTAAAAAATTTTCCAAAAAAAGGAAAATGGAGGAAATGGGGGGAAAGTATCCCCCGATGTTTTTTTTACTTGGTATTCTCAAAGTGCAAGTCCTAATGAACATATCCTAAAATTTTTATGTTGGGACAACAATCAGATCGACCAAAATTAAAATTTTTCACAATTTTCCCCAAAATCTCCAAATCGCGACACTATTGCACATTACAAATTTAATATCGTGGACTGTATTGTAGCTACAGAGTCCACTTTTGGCTTGTTTTAAAGCTCTTAATATGCCCTACAATATTACTATCACAAAAAAAATAAAAAAAAATGAGTGTTGCCTCTTGTATTAAAAGATCGTGGCAAGGGCTGGGGGAAATCGGGGGATAGTATCCCCCGATTTTTTTACCTTGGTTTTTTAAAAGAGTAAGTTCCGGAGAGCATATCCTGAAATTTTTATCTTGGGACAGCAATGGGAGGCCCAAAAATGTTGCGATTTGTTGATTTTGAGCAAAAATTTTGAAAAATTTTGATTTTGGTCGATCCAATTGTTTTCCCAACATAAAAATTGTAGACTTTGTTCATTAGGACTTGCACTTTGAGAATACTAAGTAAAAAAAAATCGGGGGATACTTTCCCCCCATTTCCTCTACCCTTTGCCACAACCTTTAAATAAGCGGGGCACCAATTCTTTTTTTTTGAAAATTTTTTTGGTAATGGTAGGTCTTGTAGAGCGTATTATAAGCTTTAAAATAAAAAAAAAATGGGCACTGTAGCTACAAAAGCACTTATGATATTAAATTTTTAAGGTTCAAGAGTGTTGCGATTTGGAGATTTTGGGGGAAATTGTGAAAAATTTTGATTTTGAGCGATCCCATTGTTGTCCCAACATAAAAATTTTAGAATGTATTCTTTTTGACTTTCTCTATAAGATTATCAAGTAAAAAAAAAAATTGGGGGATACCATCCTCCCCATTTTCTCCTCCCTATATCACGACCTTAAAATAAGGGAGGTAACCCTTATTTTTTTAGAAAATTTTTTGGTTATGGTAGGTATTGTATAGCATATTATGAGCTTCAAAACAAACCAAGAATGGTCTTTCTAGCTACAATAGAACCAACGATATTAAGTTTTTTCGGTGCAAAGTGTCGCGACTAGGAGATTTTGGGGGAAATTTTGACCCTCCGTATTTTCGCCCACTGTTTACTTAGAGGGCTGAAAATAAGTGTGCGTCAGTTTTCACTTAGTGTTACAACTAAACCAAATTTCATCAAAAGCGGAGGGGGTCACGAAAATTTTTAGTTATTTTTGATTGATTTCACTAAGACTGACCCTCAAAGAAGGTGCAAATTCATTTTTTTTTTTTATTTAAATTTTTGTTTTTTTAGTTACAAAATTTAAATCTCATTTTTGAAAAACTTTGTACTCTCTAATTTCTTTGAAATTTTTGTTTGGAAAACTTTTATCGATTCTAAACATTTTTTGCCCAGTAAGATCATGGGACTAGCACTATTACTACTTGTACTTACTATTTTCTGAAAAATGTTGTATTGCACACAGAAAAAAACGAGTTGTTATATTGCCCCCCATATTTGTGAATACAATTAACTTTTTCACTGAAAGTGCTCCTATACGGAAATTTGTGATATCAACTAACGTTTGTAAATATTCAGCCTTACCACAGAACGTTTTTGTTTTTTAAAGTCGACTTTTACCTAAAATAAAACTTCATTTTATCCGTACCATAAAAAAAAATATTTAAAATAAAGTTTTTGGAAGGCGTTTTTTTTTAAATAGCCAATCAGAACAAAATAAAGAAAAATAAAGAAAAACAAAAATAATAAAACAACCAATCAGAATTTGAAAATAAAAAAATAAACACCCAGAAACAAAGACTACTGCGACTCAAAATTTTAAATTAAAAGTCGATTATTAAAATTGTATTTTAAAAGTCGATTTTATTTTTTTTTTGGGGACTTGTGGTACGGGCCATTGATTGTTGAAAAAAAAAAATAAAAAAAATTGATAAACGAGTTTGTAATAGTTCTCTAAAATTATTATTTGTACTGACAAACGCACAAAATCTTAATTTTTTTTCAACAAACACAAACACAATTTGTTGATCTGACAAACTTAAAAAATCTTATTTTTTTTCAACAAAGAAATTCAACAAACACAAAAACTATTTGTTGACATGATAAAATAATTTTGAAATAAAATTACTTGACTAAGTTTGTTGAAAACAAAATTGAAATTTTGTATTATGGACTAACATGCGGTCGTTTTTACTAAATGTTTGGTTGATATCATGTTTTTTTTTTTGAAAATATAAATTTGAAAATATAAACATTGTTTAGCAACACATGAAACATGTTAAGCAGAATTTGTTATCAAGACCAACTAAAACCCTATAACGGAAGCTTATCAAACCTAAAAAAACATTTTTTTCAAAAATTTTTAGAGTAAGACCCCAACCAGCCTAATTTTTTTTTCATGGTCACTTTTGGAGCTGAAATACTTGACGGACCAAAATGAAATTTTTTGCTAGGTAATTTAAATATATTAAAAACTGCAATACAATTTTTTCAGAAAATCGAAACAAATAGTAATAGTCCTAATCCCATGATCTTACTGGCCAAAAAATGTGTAGAATCGATAAAAGTCTTCCAAACAAAAATTTCAAAGAAATTAGAAAAAACAAAGTTTTTCAAATATGACATTTAAATTTTGTAACTTAAAAACTCCATACTAAAACACTTTTTTATTTTTTTTTAGTAATTTTTATTTGAAAATATAAAAAAAAACAAAAATTTAAATTAAAAAAAAAAAAATTGAATTTGCACCTGTTTTGAAGTAAATGAAGGTTGAGTAAAGGAAAAGCTCAGAATTTTTGAAATTTTTGAAGGGTATCAAAACTGTAAGAAATAGGGTAAAATTAAAAAAAAAAATCAAATATCAATATATTTTTTTAATTATAAACCCAAGTAAAAATGTGAAGGATCAGTACTGATCCGAAAAATGGATCGCTAAGATTAGATCAGTTTTAATCGGACGGATACAATTTCATCCGAAAAATGGGTTTATCTAATTATATAAACCCATTTTTCGGATAGCATTGTATCCGCCCGATTAAAACTGATCTAATCTTAGCGATCCATTTTTCGGATCAGTACTGATCTTTCAAATTTCGGATCAGTACTGATGCGAGTAAGATCTTTTAAATCTCGGATAAGACGTTATATATAAAAATATATCTAAACATTTTTACTCGGGAAGTTTAAAAATTCTTACTTTAGAAAAAAGTGTGTTATCATGGCGTATGAGTAATGTAGTGTACGTATTAATATTGCTCATACGCATTACATAAGCATTCGTTTTAGTGAGAGATGATAACAAAGAAGGTAAGATTTTAATCTTTCTGAAGAAAATATCATAATAATGGTTTTACGCTTGTGTCTAATTGAGAATCTGCATATTTTTAAAAGAATTGTGTTTTTTTTTCCAAAAAAATAAAAACGGTCATTTTGGAAAACCGTTTGCCTCGTTGAACGAAAAAAGATTTTTAGGTTTTTAATTAAATAAGTTTGGCAAATTGTTTCTTAAAGACAAAAAGATTATAGACTTTTTTATCACGGATTTTCAAAGAGTTTTCAATGAATTTTAAAATATTTTATAGAAAAATATAAAATGGCCTTGTGCGGATATTTATAACCATACAAAATAATGGTCCTAGACTACGGTTAAGTATACCGATTCATACTTTTTGAGTCGATTTGGCTATGTGCGCCCATCATCACTCATTACCAAAACAAACAAAAAATTCTAGTCTCACGGAAAACATTTTTTATACCATCCACTTTACTGATAGAGGGTATTGGTATAGGACCCCACAAAGTATAAATATTCATGTTCCTCGATCGATTTTTAGTCGATCTATCGATGTTTACAGATGCTGCTGAAGTTTGGCACATATGTTGGTCATTTACCTGGTCAGGTTAGTATTGCAAATCAGTGAAATCGGTCCAGTGGTTCATGAGCATTTGAGTGAACTTTGGCAAGAATTTTTTTTAGCGAATTTACGAGATAAAAACACGCTAACTTTCTACATTCCTTAGGTCTAGCTTGTATTGAATTTCAGAAAAATCGATCCAGCGGTTCAAAAGTTATAAGCACAACCGTGAATATCAGATTAGTTTCTCCGTAAATTCACGTGTTGAAAAACTATTAAACATGTTTTAAAAGCATTGGCAAGTCACAAAAATATTTTACATCGTATTTTTTTACTCAAAAATAGTTCTACACTAAAAAAATTACACTCAAAAAAAAAATGTTAGTAATTTTTTTTTCAAAAATTACTAAAAAACAGTTTTTTAAACAAAATAAAATATTTCTAATTAAAATTGTTACTTTTTTCACGTTAGAATACTTTTATCATTTAAAAAGGCCATACTATCACTTAAAAAGGGTATTCATAAATTCGGCCAAGTTGAATTTAATATTTCTACTTGTCTCCTTTTAGTCTTACAAGGAAGGTCTTTCACAGGGCATCCACCGATTGTCCTGAAACTTGAATATGTGAATGAGGGGCAAAAATAAGAATTACCTGTTTTTTCTTAGCTGCCCAAACTCAAGTTTAAAAAGGGTTGCCACCTTATGAAAAAATAAGGACTTTCGGGAAAATCCGTATAAAAGCCGAACTAACAGGAATTTCGCCAAACGAAAAAATACGGGTCTGGTTAATTTTGATTAGGGTATTCAATTAATCGAGGTTCTGCTTTAATCGGTTAATCGAGCAAATAATTAATCGGGGTTGAGATTTAATCGGTTAATAATCGGTTAATAATCGGTTAAATTTGAATTATTCGGTTAACCGAATAATATAATTTAAAATTTAAATTAAATATAAAACAACGAATTGTATATACTTTTAAGAATTTTATTAGTAAGAAATCTATATCCGATATGGCGAAGCTTTAAGTACCTGTTAGCCTAAATAATTTTTGTATGGCACCCTGAAAAATTATCCCAATCAAAAAAAATTATCCAAAACCCAATTCAATGTGAAAAAATGTCAAAAAAAATAAAGCAATTTTTATAAAAAGGAAAAATTGAGCCAAATTGCTGCCGGGCTTAGATGCACCCCTAACAAAATTTCGAATTCGGTACTAAAAATATCAACAAAAAAATTGTTTGGTTTCCAAATTTGTTTTCTTTCATTTGTCAGAGCCGAAATTCCAATGATTTCATCGGTGGATATCTCCGTAATGAAAAAAGATATCTAAAGGATTCCAAAAATATTTTGAAGAAAAGTAGTAGAATATGGTGAACTATTTACGCAGTCCGACAAAAATTAAAAAAGTCGTTAAACATGAACTGGGTAATATATATTTGAAACTAGAGACTTTTAAACTTAATTTACAGTTTTTATTTCGTGATCCTGTTTCCTTTTAAAACGACTTCAAGGTTTAACAGGATTAAATTTTATAAAATATTAGGGGAGATCCTCCTCTTTCGAAATAGGAAAAATCCTCAAAAAAGGAAAAAAATCAAGTTTTTCCCCATCCCATTTGACCCGCTAAATGTGAGATTGGGCAGCTAAAAAAAAACAGGTAACTCTTATTTTGCTCCCCTCTTTCCTATACGCAAGTTTCAGGACAATCGGTGGGTGCCCTGTGAAAGACCTTCCTTGTTAGAACAGCATAAACCACATATCTTTGCAAATCAAAGACTTTGCTTGAAAATGGCATCGATTCGAGTGCTTATATTTTTGAATATTTTACCGAAAATGCATATTCTTGCATATTTTCCTATTATTTCGCTATTTTATGGGTCATATTTTGTATAAAATTTAGTTTTAGCATTTTTTAGATTTTTTATAAACATCTTTTTTTTGTACATCTTTAATTTTTTAAAAGTCAATTTTTAAACTGAAATACTTTTCCTACAAAAACGATTTTTTTTTTCGTTAATAACAAAGTAAAAAATTATTAAAAACAACTAAGAAAGTTATAGTCGGTCAAGACCGACCATATGATACCCTACACCAATGTTTTCCGGAAAATGGGTCTCAAATCCAAACAAGGACCGATTTTTTTGACAATAGGCAGATTTAACTGAATATCGGTCGAAATTTTTACATGGGGGACTAATTGTAAGTCCCAAAATGGTCCAATTATATTCCAATTTGACTTGGTTAATAAAGTACACGTTTAACACCTAAAAAAAAAATTTTTATCAAATATTTCCATTTTTAAGAATTTTGAGGGAATTATGTGAATATCGGCAGGTTGGTTTGTATGGGGACTACCAGAAGGACTGACCCGATTCCGATGAAATTAAGAATGATGAATCGTGCATACAAAATTTGATTACCTGTTAAATTTCAAAGCAATATCTGTTAAAATGCAGTTATTAGAGTCGGTTAAGCCTAATCCAAAGGACGCGTTTGTATGCGGGCTACACAGAAAAAAATAAAAAAAATATTTGAGTAAATTTTTAATACTATTGAGTAAAAAATTACTCAATTTTGCACCAGTAAACGATTTAATAGTATTGAGTAAATTTTTAATAAAAATTTATTAAATGTTTGAAAAAAAATTTGAGTAAATTTTTTAATTGACACAATTAAAAATTTACTCAAAATTTATCTATTTATTTTTTTTAAAAGTTTAAAAAAGTTTTAAGTTTTTTTACAAAAAAAAAAAACAAAAAACTTGTTTTTTCAAACTTTACCAAACATATCTATGTCTCAAAAACATAGGAAAATTTTATAAAGACGATTACAAACTTTCATATACATACACAAAAAACTATAAACTAAACGAGAATTCAAAAAACTATGAGAGTTTAAAAAAAAAAATAAAAAAAACTATTAAATTTTTATTAAATTGTTTACTTAAATTGTTTTTAAAATTTTTGAGTAAATTTTTAATTGCGTCAATTAAAAAATTACTCAATTTTTGTTTTTAAATTTAAACAAGTGATTACTCAAATTTGTTTCCTTCATATTTTTTTCTGTGTAGGTCTTAACATGGACCGATTTTTTTTCGATTTCAATTGGCTTCGTCCTTGGGCCAAAAGATGCTTAAGTTTCAAATTTCAAGTCAATTGGTTGAAAATTGCGACCTGTATCGTGCTTAAACCGATAGACCAATAGGACCAATATTTCGGGTAGTTACAAACATGTAGGGTATAAAAATGTAAATGAAATTTTTGGATAATGTAGAGGTTTTTGGTTGCATGATTTAAAAAATTATACTACACTGATAGAAATTTGTACATGACAATAATGAAAATCTACATTAATGTAACGAAAAATGACGTTAAAAAGGAACCAATGCAGGGTTTTATTAAAATAATGAAATAGGTATCATAAATGTAATTTCAAGAACAAGTTTCATTAAATTAATGAAAATTGTTCATACAAAATATAAAATGTATTTGATGAAATTTTTTATTACTTTAATGAAAAAAGTCTTTAATTCGTATGAAATACTTTCATTGAATAAATCCTACTTTTTATTTCTGAAATGAAATACTTTAATTGAATAAATGTTTATTTTTATTTTAAAATGAAATATATGTATGAAATTGTAAAGATATTTTTATAGAATTAATAATAATAAAACACTATCCGTGCCGGTGCAATACACTTCATGATTTTCACTTAGTTTCTCGCATAAAAATTTTACTCCAACCTTTAATTGTAATACATAAGTAAAACCACGAATCAAAATAAGACAGCACGAATTTAGTAAATATAAAATTAAAAATTTACTTTTTATTTTAAATTTCACAAAAAAGTCTGACAAATCACTTTTACATATTTTTTTTTTTTTTACTCAGTTTTCTCACACAAAATTTTACTATACCATTAACTTTTAAATTATCAATAACATTTCATTTTAAATTTCGTATAATAATAAAAAAAAATCACAAATTATTGCGTGTCGCTCTGATCAGCTGTTTTTTTGCGCGTAAACTAACAGACTAAGAAGAAGAAGAAGGACTAACAGACTAAACAGACCTGTCGCAGGTGTCAAAAATAGCAAATTTTATAAACAAAACTTAATGAAATTTTTTAATGAAACTACGAAATCTAATGAATCAAGATTAATGAAAATTTTGCACAACATGTATGAAATTTCATTCAGCATATGAAATATTTCATTGTTGAAATAAAACAACGTTAACGAATTCCATTCATTAGTGATATGAAGCGTTTTTCTATCAGTGTAGAAGCTGTGTAAAATATAAATTTGTATTGCACTTATTTTTACAACATATTTTTATGTGTGTGCGTTTTTCGCGCTATGCTGTTTAATATTGTGATTAAAATCAATATTATTATTTTAAATATTATTTTTTTTAATAACTTAAAGCCATCATCTATCCATAAAGTTAAATATACATATTTATCTATGGTAAGTTTGAAGTAACTGGGAGTAAAAGTAAACATTTCATTTACTTTTCCTTTCGTTCGTTCGTTGTCTATCTATCATGTTCAATATACAAAATACAATTCGCATAAAGTCAACAAAACTATATCGTCTAGAAAGAAAACCAATTTTTCACTTTTTAATATGCCACTCACTGACTGACTGACTACAACAACTCATAGAGTATTTTGTCGTTTTGATTTTTTTCCCATCAATTTTTGCTTTCTTATCCCTTTCCAAATTCTATTAACATTTTCTTTCAAAAATACAGTGGTAGGGCATGCGGTGACCGCATTTTGATTTTCTAGAATTTTAAAAAAATTTACGAAAAACTTTTATCAAAATCTGAACTCCCAAGTAAAAATGTGAAGAATCAGTACTGATCCGAAAAATGGATCGCTTAGATTAGATCAGTTTAAATCGGACGGATACAATTTCATACGAAAAATGGGATTATATGATTCGATAAACCCACTTTTGGGATCATCGCTGATCTTTCAAATCTCGCATCAGTACTGCTCCTACTCGCATCAGTACTGATGTTTCAAATCTCAGATCAGATTTCAGACAAAATTTTTTTTTCCAATGAACGATTTTCATAGTATTTATGAACAAATTCATACAATTTATTAACTTTTTCATAATACTTATAAACTTTTCATAGTATTTATGAAAAATGTTAAATATTATTTAAATTTCACATATTATGATTTATTCATAAATACTATGGAAAAGTTTATAAGTATTATGAAAAAGTTAATAAATTGTATGAATTTGTTCATAAATGCTGTGAAAGCCGTTCATTGGAATTTTTTTTTATGTGTTGATATATAGGAGTATATGTAAAAAATTTTACTCGGGCTACCTTAAAAATTATTGTAGATATATAATTGTCTTTTGTGCATCAAAAACTTAAAAAATTATTACATATTTTGATAATGGCATTCCGGAAATAGTATTTTTTTAGTATAATCGATTTAATTTTTTTCCATTTTTAATTCATTTCGACACACTGTTCGAATCTTTCAGCAAACAAATGAAGTGTAGATAAATAAATATAAAAAAGAAATGAAAAAAACTGTAATGCATTGATTTATGTACGATTCAGTGAACGAATGAATAGAGATTTTTGCTGTTGCCGTTAAAATGAAAAACAACTTTAAATAGCAATAATATTTTTTAGAATGTCATAAAACATATAGACATCGATAAATTTTATTTTTTAATAAAAAATTAGAAAATCAAGGTTGAGCAAAAGATATAAATCTGCTGCATTTGATTAATCCTTGAATGAGCGACTGTTTTGAAGTTGGTAAGTGAGGGTCTGTTGGTTCCAGTTAATTTTTTGTCAATGTTAATAATGCATTCAAAAAATAAAAATACATCTAAAAATAAAACCTCATTAATTTTATACCAAAAGTAAAACTCTTTCAAAAAATCGTTAAGATGAGTTTTCAATTTAAAAAAAAAATTACTTATTGTAAGAAAAAAATGCTTAAATCAAGCAGAAACAACTTTAAATTTTCCTCCCTATTTTAAGAAAATGTTCTTCTGTAATAAATGACAAAATTATAAGGCAAATTTTCTTCGTAAGTATCTTCACTATAAGCGAATTTTGCAAAACATTTTTTATGACAAAGGCTTTGCCAAATTGTATTTATGTATTTAAATTTTTTTTTTAAATCAATAAAAAGAAAAGTTTATCACACAATTTCATAGTAATTATACAACGTTTTATAAATTTTACGAAATGATTCATCATATTTATGAAAAAGTTCATTATATTTATGTTACAGTTACATTGGACGTACTTTATTGAACGAAATGAAACTTTCCATAAATATAATGAAACATTTCATTAATATTAACCCTATGAACAATTATGAAACAGTTTCATAGTATTTATGAAACAGTTTCATAGTATTTGTGTAATATAAATTTCATTATATTTATAAAATTTTCATAAATATAATGAAACCGGGAAACAAAAGCTCTACCTAACACCAAATGCCGAACTTATCCGAAAATTTATTTTTTGCTGGGATTTGTAAGCATTTTTATTTTATTTTTCGTCTTAATTTGATTTTGATATCCTGCTGATTATTCAAAATATTTGACATTAATTTATAAAAGGTCTTTGACAATGTTTCATCTAATGTTTTTCATTTATTTTTTTGTATTTTATTCTTATGTGAACAATACTATTTTTAGCAGATTGTAAAAATGGATCAATCAACTTTAATTGATTGGTTGACATTTGTAGAAAAATTTAATAACGAAATAAAGATTGAAAGATTTAAATAAAAAACATTAAATTTGACAAAATGCAAAAAAAATAATGAAATAATAACACTAACCTACATGGTTTTTAATCAGAACTAATAAGTACATTTAACAAATATTTTGGGCTCCTAAGCACAGATCTGTCATCAGAGAAATTTTATCATATCGCTTTGTCTAAGTAAAGGCCTTTGTATTTTTTTCGGATCAAAAATTCAAAATCAAAAAAGTTTCCTGTTCTATGACGATTTGTATACTAGACAAAGATCCAATAAATACAAATGGGCCAAATTTCATTAATTAGATCCAAAATTATTTACAGAACAAATAACAAATTTTAACAAAATTCCATATTTTTTTAGACATACACTTTTTCTCCCAAATTTTTTATATCACTCTGTGGTACATGATTTAATAACAGACAAGGAAAGTCTTTCACAGCGCACCCAGCAATTGTGCTGAAACTTGAATATTGGAATGAGGGGAGAAAAACAAGAGTTACCTGTTTTTTCTAGCTACCCAATCTCAAATTTAAAAATTGGTTGCTACCTTATGAAAAAATATGGGCTCTCGGGAAAATGCGAATAAAAGCCGAATTAGTTTCGCCAAATTTTAATAGAGAATATTATGTATGATTTTGGTGGTCGTACGTATATACATCTCCATATGAACTACCCCAACGTTTATACATTTTTGACAACAACGACCTTAAGGAAGCCGAAATTGGACACGACCGATACGGTAGTGGATAGACCTTCAAAAAATCTTTCGATCTGTATTAAATGCTCATATAGTTTATTTTGAAGAAATGGGAAAAATCCTCAAAAAAAGAAAAAAATCCGTTTTTGCCCTCCCCTTTGACCCGCTAAATGTGAGATTGGGCTGCTTAACAAAAAACAGGTAACTCTTATTTTGCTCCCCTCTTTCCTCTATGTAAGTTTCAAGACAATCGATGTTTGCCCTTTGAAAGACCTTCCTTGTTAGACCGTCCTTGGTCTAGACCAATGGTTCCCAACCTTTTTTACGCCACGCCCCACTTTTGACTTTAAAAAATTGCCTTGTCCCCCCCTACACTCAACAAAAATTTTGTAATTGTTCTAATTTTTATTTCTAATGAAAAATTACTACTGGTTTAGCAAAGTTTTTATAAAATAAACATTTAAACTAAGTTTTTATTAAAAATTTTAAACAATACAAATTTTTTCTAGTTAATTTTGCTAAAAAAAAAAAAACTGTTTTTGTAGTTAATTTTACTAAAAATTTAGTTAATTTGACTAAACAATATCTTTAAAATTTGCTCCTTGCCCCCCTAGAACCTTCAAATTGCCCCCCAGTGGGGCGAGAATCGAAGGTTGGGAACCATTGGTCTAGACCCACCTGTAAGTATACCGATCAATTCAGAGTCAATTGTTGAGTCGATTTTGCGAAGCCCTTCCGTCTGCTCATGTAAAATTCTTTAATTTTTAGTCGATTTGTGTAAAAATTGAAATTTCAGCTTCGCTTGACTCAATGTTAGTTGCTATTGAAATTGGAAAATCGGTCAATGTTAAGACCAAGCCCCATTTAAAACAGCCCCTTTAAATTTGGTTGGAATGAGTCTTTTAACCGTTCATTCAAACGGTAAATGTATTTTGTATTCATAAGTTATTGTACCAAATGTTTTAGAAAGTGGTTGTAGTCCCTCCCCATTGAAAAAACACTCCAGATATTCACTAACATTTTTCTTAAAATTTATAAATATTACTAGCTATACCCGGTCCGCGCTGCTGGCCCTAAGAATAAAACTGTTTAATATTGCATCTTAATTTAAATATAGTGTCGGACAAAATTAAAGCACGAGTCCGGGTCCAGCTAGTAAGCTTTGGTTCCACCCTCGGTTAGCGCTATCTATAGAGAAATCTCAACAAAATCGGTTCAGCCGTTTTTTCGTGATTTCGAAACAGACAGACATAACGTTAAGTATAGTACAAAGGGGCGTGTCATTTAACGCATTTTTATCGAATTGTTATAGTCTAAAGTTCCATGCTGCATCCTCGATTAGTACTATCTGTGCTGCAAATTTCATTGACATAATTTTTGCCGTTTTTGTGTGATTGCTAAAGAGGAGGAAATAACTTGTTATTTATAAAAAACGGGAGTGACATTTTGCACCCTTTTGCCGAATCGCGCTCTACATATGACCTATAGTTCCCGCTCGGTTAGTTCTATTAGTCGTGACAGATTCGGCTTATCCGTTTTTGCGTGATTTCAAAACATGCAGATGTAACGTTCAGTATAAAACAAAGGGCGTGGCAATTTACGCCTCTTTGTTCAATCGTGGTCAGTATAGTACAAAGGGCGTTGCAATTTTGATCCCTTTTTCCAATAACGATCTTATATGGCCTACATATGCACTTGGTTAGCACTGTATGTAGTGAAAATGTCAAGAGAATCGGTTCAGCTGTTTGTGGGTGATTGCGAAACAGGCAGACAACGTCCAGTATAGTACAAAAGGGGCGTGGCATTTCACGCCCCATTTTTCAATCGTAGTATAAAATGGCCTATAGTTCCGCACTCGGTTAATACTATCAGTGCTGAAAATTTAATTAAAATCGAATCAACAGTTTTTGCGTTATTGCGGAGCACATAGAAATAACATTCAATTCAATACATGGAATTTTACGCCCAACCGATCACGCTCTAATTTGGCACATAGTAAGTACTTGGTTATTACTATCGTCGGTTTAAATTTCATCAAAATCGGTACATCCGTTTTTTATATATAGATGTCATTAGTGGTGCAATGTAAAAATTCGATTTTGACCACCCCTCCGCCCACAGGCAAAAAAGCATGGCATTTTACTCCCATTTGTCCGATCACGCTCTAATTTGGCATATAGTTAGTACGCGGTTAGTACTATCTTTGGTTTAAATTTCATCAAAATCGGTAAATCCGTTTTTGATATATAGATGTCATTAGTAGTGGAATGTAAAAATTTGATTTTGCCACGCCCCTCCGCCCACAGGCAGAAATTCAAAAATCTGACCGGACAGTATTACTCCCCAGGCTATTCTGAATATTCCCTGAAAATTTCATCAAGATCGGTCCAGCCGTTTTCGAGTCCATACGGAACATACATACATACATACATACACACATTCATTTTTATATATATAGATAAATATTTGCTTAAATTTAATTTGTCTCAGACCAATTAGTTAAGCATATTTATCTTCTTTAATTTGAGGAAGTTTGTTCCAATATTTTGGTAAATTTTTCCTTACTTGGGAATTTTTTTACGAGTAAAAGTTATCCAGTTTTTAAAATTCTCAAGACCCCATTGAACCAACCTCTTAATTCACGTATCTCAAAAACTAAGCAAGGTAAAGCGAAACGGATAAAAATGTTGGATTAAAAATTATGATGATCCTTAAGGGACGACGATCCTTAAGGGACCAAACTGGGTTCTAGACCCATTGTGTCCGAAATGGCCTTCAACCATTCGGGTCCTCAAAAGTATACGAACTAATTTGAAATAATTTTTTTCCATTTTTTAGTCCAACTTGGCATAATATTAAATGATTTTTTCTTTTATTATTTTTAAGTAAAACATTAACTTAAAAAAAGGAAATCCTTACATGAAGCTAAATCATTATCAATTTTCCTTGAATTAAGCTCATTTTCCCACTTTTTGGTTGTCCTGACGGTATCCTTAACCGTATCGATTGCACTCAAGTAAAAGTTTCATTTTATTTATGAAAACAGTCATAAATATAATGAAAACCTTCATTTAAGTTCGTCCAATGTAACAGTTTCATTAATACAATGAAGCTGTTTCATAATTGTGCACAAGGTCAATATTTATTAAATATATCATTATGTATATGTTTTATAAATATAATGAATAAAACTTCATAAACTTCTATGAAACTTGCCATTTATATTATAAAATAATTTTATAAATATTTTGAAATTTTTTATTTCATAGATTTAATTTATTTTTATTTAATATTTGATGATATTAATAAAACTATTTCATAGTATTTATTAAATCTTTCATAAATACTATGAAATAGTTCCTAACATGTATGAAATGATTCATTACATTTATGAAACCTTTACAGATACAGTTCCGTAAACTCAAAAAAAAAATTTGTAAAATTACAAAAAAAGTTTGTAACTTTTTTTTTGCTTCCTCCTATTTGACAAGAATTCCTTGTTATTTTACAAGCTTTTTACCAATAATTTTGTAATTTTACATGCCTTTTATCAATAAAATTGTAAATTTACAATTTTGAATGCGATAAAACTAACAAGGAGGTTTCGTGACTTTGCTAGATTTTTGTAAACCTCAAATTTTACGAGAATTCCTAGTAAAAATTTCGAGCGTTTTTGTAATTTTACAAGATTTTTACCAAAATTATTGTAAATTTACAACTTTTTTGGCGAAATAAAACTCGTGAACTTCCAAGATTTTTTTCGTAAAAACCCTAGGAAATTTGTAAAATTACAAGAAAGACTGTAAAATTACAAAAAAAAAAATGTAAATTTCGATCGAAAATTTTTTGTTAGAAATTAAGGAAAACTGTCAAAAAAATGGGATTACGAGACTTTTTCTAGAAATTTGACTAGGATTTTTTTTAATTGTAAATATAATGAAATTATTAAGAAAATTATAATTATGTCTATGAAATGTTTCATAGCATTTATAAAACATTTCATAATATTTATGAAACAGTAACATTGGACTAACTTTAATGTCAGATTTTATTATATTTATGAAAAGTTTCATAGTTTAAAAAGCAATAAATTTTCAAGCTCGAGGTCTTAGTTGTTTAAATCTTTTTTATTTACTTAAAAAATCTTCCGATATTCCGCAATTCTTTGAATGGCATCTTCAGGGATGCAATTCAAAGAATTGCGAAATATAGGAAGACTAGCTTACCATCCCGGTACTTCGTTACCGGTTGTGTTAAATACTGGATAACAGAAGGATCAGGATTACTCTATCGATTTCCAAAAAATTCCCCTACGCACATTGGATCCTAGACGCGCATTTGAGAGTCAAACAAATGTTTAGATATTTACAAAAAATGCTTATATTCGCTAAATAGACACCCTAGGAGAAAGAAAACCGTTCATAGAAAGAAAATCCATCGCTTAGTTTAGTCAGGACATAAATTCAAAGTAAGGACTTTTTCCAAAAATTTTAAAAAAATATTTTTTTTTGAAGACCCTTTTTATTTTATTTTTTTAAACTACTTCCAATTATGCGATTTTCTTGAAATTAAGTGAAGATTGTAGCTATAACTAGTACCTTTGTTACCCATTTTATTGCTTTTAATATTACTCTTTGTAAGTAGGAAATACAGGCCATCAAAAAGTGTCAAATTTTAAAAAATTAGAAAAAAACAGTTTATATTTTGGATTGCAACTTTTGTGGGGAATAAAAGGGAATGGCGATTCTTTTTGTACAACAAAATAGAAGTATTACTTAATACTCCTGGGGTAGAAACTAGTGCAGCCAGTTGCAGCTGCGGCCTGGAATGAGGTTTAAAGTGGGGTCTATTAACGAAAAAAAAAAATATTTTTAAAGGGATTATTTTTTAAAATACTTTACTATTAATCGTTTTATTATAAAAATTTACTTAAATGATATATATTGTTAACAGTTAACCGCGGTTTCAAATATTTACTGATGTTGATACCCTACTATACTTTATGAAGGCAAAAGGAGTTTCACCTAATGCTTGTAACTAACCGGCTTTCTTGACCGCATTATGGCCAAAATAACTGGAATAGAAGAAGATATTATAAAACGGGTTGATATAATACTTCTGTGTATCAACGCAAATGAAAAAAAAATCAGTGTAGTTTAGAAAATACATACATGAAACTGAAAAATTATTTGTTGAAAAGTATGGTTGGTGGATCATGATCTATGCATACAATTCTAGCTCATGACATTTTATACAAGAATTGTGATTGCCCGTTGGTATTAAAATTATCCTTAACTAATTAATTGACAATTATCGGAGGAGGCTCTGAAAAGATTACATACACTCAAAAAATTATGTTAGTAAAATCAACTGAAAATAACTACTTTCTAAGTTGTTTTGGGGTCAACTACTTTTTCAGTTAAATCAACTAACAATGTTAGTTATTTTAACTGACAAAAATCAACTGACTTATGTAGTAAAAACTACTTACATGTGTAGTCAAAATAACTAAAATGTAGTTATAGAGTAGTGTTTTTATAATGTGGTCGATTCGGGAGTACTCTTTCACCATTAACCTACTTTTTAAAAATTTGATATCCTTTTGAATTTTAAGATTTTGAAATTTTTTTCTTTTAAATATTAAAGATATTAACTATAATTTTATTTTTAACAAGAAAAAATTTTAAAATCTTAAAATTTAGAAGGATATCAAATTTTTAAAAAGTAGGTGAATGGTGAAAGAGTACTCTCGAATCGAGCACAATATTTTTTTTACCAAATATCTTAACAATTATTGAAAATAATGCTTATTTACCGTGTGTTTCTTCATTGTTTGATATTTTTCCGCATTATTTTTGTTTAAAAAATCGAAAATGATAATAGGTAAATAACAGTTAATTTTGAAGGTTATTTTAGTGTAGGGTGTAGACTGCACCAAAATATGAATGAAACACTTCGTATTGAATGGTAAGCTGTTATATTTTCACTTAAAATCAAATAGTTTCTTAAATAATTGACCTCCATTTTATTTTTTTATATGAATAAATTAACCAACTTTGCCTTAAATTTACAAGTAGGGTACAAATGCGAAAAATGTCCAATCCACATGTGAGAGTTCCTTAAGGTCTCCAGTTTTTATAATGGTAAAGAATGTCGTGAAATTCCTATCCGTTCAAGAGTTAAAACAAAAAAACGTCGATGCGCGCCTTTTTCACACAAAGTTCCCAATGTGCTACGTAGTCTTTGTTTTATTTACTTGTAGACGTTTAAGTCTTCCATAAAAAAATATTTCAATGAATAATTTAAACAATAAAATTTGAATAACTTCGCTGGTATGTTATCATGTTCGTTCCGGGGGAAAAATATATTGACAATTTTCGAGCCCTTATGTCGGGATTTTGGATTTTGAGTGAATAAATATCTCAGTGAAAAGAGAAATTGGAATAAAAAAAAAAAGTTTGAGTGAAAAAATATATAGAGGGGAAAAATATGGAGAAAAAAGCTAAACACGAAAAATTTGAGTAAAAAAATATCATTCCATATTTTTCCCTGCTCTATTCTATTTTGTTCCCCGTTCTACTCCATTTCATTTTCAATTCCATCTCCTTCTTCTAAGGTCATTATTATAGGAACAAAAAAAGTACCAAAAGTACACTTTATTACCCCCGTTAGAAACGGAATTTCCAAAAAGTACCTCGTCCAGAATGTTTTTTCTTCACCGAAGTATTCTATACTCCATATTTTAATTATATAGGATCATTGTTTCAGCAAATATTAAAAGTACTTTTTATTCCCGTTAAGAAACGCAATTTCCAAAAAGTACTTGTCCACATATTTTTTTCACCGAAGGATTTTACATTCCAAATTTTAAGTTTCTGTGACCATTATATTTTTTGGAACCTTTTCCAATTTCAAGTTTCTAAGATTATTATTTCAGGAAATAAAATGTACTTTTTATAAAAGGGACTTTTTATAAAAGGTACTTTTTATAAAAGGTACTTTTTATAAAAGGTACTTTTTATAAAAGGTACTTTTTATAAAAGGTACTTTTTATAAAAGGTACTTTTTATAAAAGGTACTTTTTATAAAAGGTACTTTTTATAAAAGGAACTTTTTATAAAAGGAACTTTTTATAAAATGTACTTATTATAAAAGGTTTTTTTTATAAAAGGTACTTTTTATAAAAGGTTTTTTTTATAAAAGGTACTTTTATAAACGGTTCTTTTTATAAAAGGTACTTTTTATAAAAGGTACTTTTTATAAAAGGTACTTTTTATAAAAGGTACTTTTTATAAAAGGTACTTTTTATAAAAGGTACTTTTTGTAAAAGGTACTTTTTATAAAAGGTACTTTTTATAAAAGGTACTTTTTATAAAAGGTACTTTTTATAAAAGGTACTTTTTATAAAAGGTACTTTTTATAAAAGGTACTTTTTATAAAAGGTACTTTTTATAAAAGGTACTTTTTATAAAAGGTACTTTTTATAAAAGGTACTTTTTATAAAAGGTACTTTTTATAAAAGGTACTTTTTATAAAAGGTACTTTTTATAAAAGGTACTTTTTATAAAAGGTACTTTTTATAAAAGGTACTTTTTATAAAAGGTACTTTTTATAAAAGGTACTTTTTATAAAAGGTACTTTTTATAAAAGGTACTTTTTATAAAAGGTACTTTTTATAAAAGGTACTTTTTATAAAAGGTACTTTTTATAAAAGGTACTTTTTATAAAAGGTACTTTTTTTTTATAAAAGGTACTTTTTATAAAAGGTTCTTTTTATAAAAGGTACTTTTTATAAAAGGTACTTTTTATAAAAGGTACTTTTTATAAAAGGTACTTTTTATAAAAGGTACTTTTTATAAAAGGTACTTTTTATAAAAGGTACTTTTTATAAAAGGTACTTTTTATAAAAGGTACTTTTTATAAAAGGTACTTTTTATAAAAGGTACTTTTTATAAAAGGTACTTTTTATAAAAGGTACTTTTTATAAAAGGTACTTTTTATAAAAGGTACTTTTTATAAAAGGTACTTTTTATAAAATGTACTTTTTATAAAAGGTACTTTTTATAAAAGGTACTTTTTATAAAAGGTACTTTTTATAAAAGGTACTTTTTATAAAAGGTACTTTTTATAAAAGGTACTTTTTATAAAAGGTACTTTTTATAAAAGGTACTTTTTATAAAAGGTACTTTTTATAAAAGGTACTTTTTATGAAGGTACTTTTTATAAAAGGTACTTTTTATAAAAGGTACTTTTTATAAAAGGTACTTTTTATAAAACGTATTTTTAATAAAAAGTACTTTTTATAAAAGGTACTTTTTATAAAAGGTACTTTTTATAAAAGGTACTTTTTATAAAAGGTACTTTTTATAAAAGGTACTTTTTATAAAAGGTACTTTTTATAAAAGGTACTTTTTATAAAAGGTACTTTTTATAAAAGGTACTTTTTATAAAAGGTACTTTTTATAAAAGGTACTTTTTATAAAAGGTACTTTTTATAAAAGGTACTTTTTATAAAAGGTACTTTTTATGAAAGGTACTTTTTATAAAAGGTACTTTTTATAAAAGGTACTTTTTATAAAAGGTACTTTTTATAAAACGTATTTTTAATAAAAAGTACTTTTTATAAAAGGTACTTTTTATAAAAGGTACTTTTTATAAAAGGTACTTTTTATAAAAGGTACTTTTTATAAAAGGTACTTTTTATAAAAGGTACTTTATATGAAAGGTACTTTTTATAAAAGGTACTTTTTATAAAAGGTACTTTTTATAAAAGGTACTTTTTATAAAACGTATTTTTAATAAAAAGTACTTTTTATAAAAGGTACTTTTTATAAAAGGTACTTTTTATAAAAGGTACTTTTTATAAAAGGTACTTTTTATAAAAGGTACTTTTTATGAAAGGTACTTTTTATAAAAGGTACTTTTTATAAAAGGTACTTTTTATAAAAGGTACTTTTTATAAAACGTATTTTTAATAAAAAGTACTTTTTATAAAAGGTACTTTTTATAAAAGGTACTTTTTATAAAAGGTACTTTTTATAAAAGGTACTTTTTATAAAAGGTACTTTTTATAAAAGGTACTTTTTATAAAAGGTACTTTCCATTATTTCAGTAAATTAAAAAAAGTACCAAAAGTACACTTTTTTCCATTTTACCCCCGTTCAGTCAACATTGGCAAAAACCCAGCCTTGGTGAATATTTTTTCCGGGATGTGAACCTACATTGCAAATTTTAAGTTTCTAGGACCATTATTAAAGAAAATATAAAAGGTACCAAAAGTACAGTTTTTTACCCTTTTTACCCCTTAGAATCAACTTTGGCAAAATCAGGCCTTAGTAGATTAATATTCCGGGAGCTGAACCTACATTCAAAATTTCAAGTGTCTAGGACAATTATTTAAGGAAATATAAAAGGTACCAAAAGTACAGTTTTTTACCCTTTTTACCCCCTTATAATCAACATTGGCAAAAACCCAGCCTTAGTGGAAATATATTCCGGGAGCTGAACCTACATTCCAAATTTCAAGTGTCTAGGACCATTATTTAAGAAAATACAAAAGGTACCAACGGTACAGTTTTTTACCCTTTTTTCCCCCTTAGAATCAACATTGGCAAAAATCCAGCTTTAGTGGACCTAAATTCCGGGAGGTGAACATACAGTCCAAATTTCAAGCCTCTATGACCATTATATCAGGAGATATAAAAAGTACCAAAAGTACTGTTTTTTACCCATTTTACCCCCTTAGAATCAACACTGGCAATATTCCAGCCATACTGGATCTATATTCCGGGAGGTGAACATACAGTCCAAATTTCAAGTCTCTATGACTATTATTTCAGGAGATATAAAAAGTACCAAAAGTACAGTTTTTTACCCTTTTTACCCCCTTAGAATCAACACTGGCAAAAATCCAGCCTTAGTGGATCTATATTCCGGGAGGTGAACCTACAGTCCAAATTTCAAGTCTCTAGCTTCAGCGGTTTGGGCTGGGCGATGATGAATGAGTATGTCAGTCAGTCAGTCAGTCACGTTACTCTTTTATATATATAGATTTTTTAAATAAATAAAAAAAATTAAACAACTAAGACCTCGAGCTTGAAAATTTATTGCTTTTAACATCCCAGCAAAAAAGTGTACTCCACACTTCTCTTTTCTTTTGAGTGCTTTAAAACTATAACAAATGTAAAGAAATACAACAAAAATAACAAAAAACACAAGAAAAAAATGCAAAGACATTCTTTTCTACTCCATAAAAAGTTGTTATTCAGCACTTAACTCATTACCTTCCGCGACACTCCCATACAAAAGTAAGTAGATATTCAGTAGATAAGAAGTACTCCGAGCTTTCAAACAACTTCCAACTACTTCCCTAGAGTAGTTCTGGTCTACTGAATATCTACTTACATTTGTATGGAGGTGTCGCGATAGGTAATGAGTTAAGTGCTGAATATCTATGTATTCTGGAGTAGAAAAAACTGTTTGTGTGTTTTTGTCTTGTGTTTTTTGTTATTTTTGTTGTATTTCATTACATTTGTTATAGTTTTAAAGCACTCCACTGGGAAGTGGCAATGTCTTTTTTGCAGGGATATATTAAAAGATGGTCGAATAAAAACCACATTTATTGTTTCATAGTTTTTATGAAAACTTTCATTATTATAAGAAAATGCGTTATTTTTTTTTTAGAAATAACATTTAATATGTATATTGGAAGAGCTGAAAAAAAAAATAAAAAAAAAAAATTTCCCCCAGGCATCACCTTCAGCAGCTGAAATTGTTTAGCTCCAATTTTTCAATCACATTATAAAAAAAAAATCATATGACACTTTAATGAATTTTTTATGAAATCATGAAATAATTTCATAGATTTTTTTTATAAAACTTCATTATATTTTATTTCACAAATATAATGAAATTTTATGACAAAAACATTTATGAAACCGTGTCATAAATAATATGAAGCATTTTTTTTGTGAGTGCGGACTACGCTCAAAAAGCATGTAATTTTATGTGTAAAAACTAAATATTTTATATGGTTTGAATTGAGAAAGGTGTGAAAGAAAAATTTATTTTTCTAAAAATTTTTAAGACATCCTGGTTCGTTTTTTACTAGTTTCATATAATCCAGTTATTATAATCATCAGAAAAACTTTTAATGTCAAATTTATTCAGTTAATAGTCAATTTTATTCTATATGTGAAAATTATTAACAGATCGCAGCCGCCAGGGATTGAACCCATGATCTGTAATGTTTTTGCTATTAACTGCCTCTTAGGTACGATCACTCAAGACCGATACGCTAAGTTGGCTGTTAAGCAAGTATCAACTAAATCATGGTTTTTCAATTCCTGTGTGGTTGTTGCTGTTGTATTTTCGTACAGAAGAAGGTGAAATTGCATTATGGTGAATAAATTCAATCTTTTAGTAATCATCATTCGTCCTCCTCTCCTTCATCAACTCTGATCTAAGTACTTATTTTGCAACCTTGCCAGAACATGGTCTATATTTTGTAGACACAAATGTTAGGTGTTGCCATTTTCCAAAGATACTATATTGCCAGTTAGGCCGACTTAAAGTCGTTATTTTCAAATTTTTGTTTTTCTGTAAAGACAGTTGAGCTAAGGCTCTAATTATAATTATGTATTATAATTTTTTAATCATGTTATATATGGTTTGAATTGAGAAAGGTGTGAAAGAAAAATTTATTTTTCTAAAAATTTTTAAGACATCCTGGTTCGTTTTTTACTAGTTTCATATAATCCAGTTATTATAATCATCAGAAAAACTTTTAATGTCAAATTTATTCAGTTAAAAGTCACTTTTATTCTATATGTGAAAATTATTAACAGATCGCAGCCGCCAGGGATTGAACCCATGATCTGTAATGTTTTTGCTATTAACTGCCTCTTAGGTACGATCACTCTAGGCCGACACGCTAAGTTGGCTGTTAAGCAAGTATCAACTAAATCATGGTTTTTCAATTCCTGTGTGGTTGTTGCTGTTGTATTTTCGTACAGAAGACGGTGAAATTGCATTATGGTGAATAAATTCAATTTTTTAGTAATCATCATTCGTCCTCCTCTCCTTCATCAACTCTGATCTAAGTACTTATTTTGCAACCTTGCCAGAACATGGTCTATATTTTGTAGACACAAATGTTAGGTGTTGCCACTTTCCAAAGATACTATTATTGCCACTTAGGCCGACTTAAAGTCGTTATTTTCAAATTTTTGTTTTTCTGTAAAGACAGTTGAGCTCAGGCTCTAATTATAATTATGTATTATAATTTTTTAATCATGTTATATATGGTTTGAATTGAAAATTGTATATTATTTGTTGGGTTTGAGGGCTTGATCTGCAGAAAATAAACATCTCGATTTGATAACAATTTTCTGATGACAAATTTGTGTTTAGGAGGCAAAAATACTTTAGAAAATGTATTCTACAAGTCTGTGCAAAAAAGTAGATTTTTGTAGAGTAGTGTAATTTTACAAAAGTATGTGTGCGTTGAATGTGGTTGGGATTCTTAAATACCATGACGATATTCATTTATTAAATAAAATTAAAAAATAAAAAATAATTTACAACACGTAATTAACTTTGTATAGAATATTAAAAAAAAACATGACTTCCTTTCAAGGGTTCAAAAGAAAACCAAAAAATTGTATAAAGAAAATTAAAACCAATCAAACATGTTGTTTTGTATTTTGTAAACTTATTAAGTATCTACTCGTACTACAAGTGTTTTCAAGTACAATATTTCTTAAATACTTAATTTATCTTTACAATACTTACACACTCAAACACACACATATATACATTCTGGTACTTGCTGTATATTTTTCTATTTACATCCCCAGTTTACTCGAATTTTTTAATCAAAAACTTCTTCAAACAATTTTCCCAACGGGGATGGTAATTTCAATTTTTTTTTTTAGTTTATTCTTTAAAAACAATGTACTTTTTCAATTGAAATGGTACTAAAAAGACGAGTCCAAAACAATAAGTATTAACAAAATGAAAAAAAATTAAAGTTTATTAAGGGGGATTTACACCTCAGAACACTTTAAAACTACCAAAGTATGAACAGCTAAAAAAATGGATTTCAATTGTTTTCTCCTCGAAAAAAATGTCTTTCTTCCACTATTTTAAAATTTTGTGGCATATACACAGAAAAAATTTGAAAAGAATTGCAATCAACAAAAACGCGGATTCAATCAATTTTTTGATTGAAATTCCTTCAATTAAAAAATTGTTATACCAATCATCAAATTGTAGGTGATTGATTGCAATTTTTTTCAATCAAACATTTTTTCGATTTTGATCAAAAATTTGATCAATTTTTTATTTATAGTCAATCAAAATAATGATTGATTTAATAAATGAATTGTAAGCTTAGGACAAAATTATCAAAAAATTCATCTTTTTCGATTTCCAATATGTTGCCAACAAAAAAAATATAACCCGATTATTTTGTATATTTTTGAATTAATTTATTTAAATAAATTAAAGCGAAAAAAATCTAGTAAATTGAAAATTCGTAATTCGACAGTTAAAGAAAATAACAAAAATTTTAATCAAAACATTGATTGACTTATTTGAATTTTGTTGACCAATAGATTTAATTGAAAATTTTTAATTCGACAGTTAAAGAAAATAACAAAAAGTTTATTCAAAATATTGATTGACTCATTTACATTTTGTTGATCAATAGATTTCATTGAAAATGTTTAGCCAATAATTTTTTTTGTGTAATTCAAACAAGAGAGAGTGTTATTTTCGGCTGTGTCGACTCCCCAAAAAGGTAAAAATGAAGTAACACTTGTAACGAAATGGAATGGAATATTTTTACTGAACTTTCTTTTTTTTACTCAATTTTTTTGTTCTCAAACATTTTTCACTCAATATTTTTTTTAACCAAAATTTTTTGTCGCTCAAACTTTTTCCATTCGAACTTCTTTTTGTGCATTCCATAGGAGAGAATTTCATAAATGGGGACTCAAAAACGTATGCTTTTATTATTTGATAGTTTATACAACCGGTTCGGATTCTTACGCCGATATTTTGATGCGTTACATATGGAATAACAAAGTTAGTAAAAATTTGATGTTAACAAGTTCTGTTGAAACTTCTTAGCAACTTCAATGACTTATTGACTTGTCCACGTAAATTTTTACAATTTTAAATAAAATTGTACCGTAAAATGTACTTTTATTTCTGTATCCAAAATTTCCTAACTCATCCTTTATCTCTTACATCTGCATTTTCTTCTCATACTTTGTCATTTCTTGTTAGTATTGTTGTTTTTAAAAGGATATGTAGAGTACCAAAGTTGAAAGTTGTAAAATTGATAAATTAAAGATTCTTAATTTCTGACATTCAACTATTGTAGGAACAACTATATATCTAAACTTCCACTTAGAGATTTATAAAAAATTCTTAGGGTAGAAGAGTGGTAGGTTCGTCAGAAAGGCACATTTTCCACTCGAGCTTGCAATAATATATTAAAGAATCCTTCGGAATTGGAGTGTTTTGTTGCATTCAAAAAAAAAAAAAATGTAAAATGACAAGAAAAGTTTATAATTTTTATTTTTGCTACCTCCTATTTGACAATATTTCCTAGTAATTTTACAAGCTTTTTACCAATAATTTTGTAATTTTTCAAGGTTTTTACCAATAAAATTGTAAAATTACCAGGAATTCTCGTGAATACTAGAATTTTTGCAACCTCCTATTTTACGTGAATTTCTAGTAAAAATTACTAGCTTTTTTGCAATTTTACAAGATTTTTACCAATAAAATTGTATATTTACAACTTTTGTGGAGCAATAAAACTTACAAGGAATTCTCATGAATTTACTAGATTTTTTTTTTTTTAAATTACCACTGAAATTTTTTTTTTTTTTGTTAAAAACAAGGAAAACTGTAAAATTTTGGCTATTGGTAGAATTACTAGACATTTTCGAGTGGGGGAGATTTTTGAGCACCGACTTATAAGGGAACTTGATAAAAGGACAAATTTTTTTTTATGTTATTTGTTTAATACATCCTAAAAATAATATATTAAAAATAATATAAAATTCTCAATTTAGATGATGGTAAAATGAAAGGGGGAAAATGTATGAAATATTTTTTTTTCGTATATATACCCAGCAAAAATTGGCATTACTAGTAATGGGTTTTGTAATCCGAAACAGATGTTAATAAGTAGTTACTTATTGAATGAAACACTAATTATTTTAACAAGGGCGTGAGACAAATATAACTAGTGAAGAGTATGGAGATAAATAAGTAGTTACTGCCTCGGATTACAAATAAGGAGTAAAAACCCATTACCAATAAGAAGTAAAATAATTAGTTAATTAAAACTTTTAAAATTTAACTTGTTTTTACTAAAACTTAAAAATTTCGTAATTTTTATTAAGTTTTTAAGTTCTTTTTAAGTTAATTGAATTGTAAAGGTTAAAAACTGCAAGTGCAAGAAGATATTATTACTTAGAGGTGCTTTCATAACATATTACTGAGAAGTAGTTAATTTTGGGCTTAAAATAATGTTAATGGTAATGGGTACTCATTATAAATAATGTACTTGGTAATGATTACTTTTCACAACTCATTACCATGTTTTTGCTGGGTACTAAAGGTGTCCTTACGACTAAGGTAATTTTTCAAAATCACTTTTGAATACGTGGTAGGGTCCTAAATTGTAGTTTAGTGTCTAAAAATGAGTGAGCCAAAATTTGGAGACAATCGGATAAAAATAACTCGTGCCGAAAATGGATTGAAGTTTTGTGTTATGTGATAAAAAAACACGTTTTTCTAGATTTTTGAAAATTAATGGTTTATGCTATTTTTTCTTAATTTTTTGTTAAATAATATGAAAATGGTACTAAATTACCTTTCCAAAAAGGTTAAAAAAATTCAAATCGGATAAAAAAATAAGCATTTAATGCATACAAACCATTGCATGGGTTTTAAAGCCAAAATTTAAAAATGTTCAAAATTTCTGGGCAAAAAAATAAAAAAAAATAAATTTTACTTTATAATGTTATTAAATACATGTTATAGATAAAAGCTAACAAATATAGTAGTCTAGCTTTTTTTAATTTGGCGTGGGTAGTTATATAACTTCCGCGGATTTCAAAGAAAATGTGTGTTTTCTATTGTAATTTAGCAAATATAGAAAAAAATGTTTTGTATTGTACTATACACTCATAGAAATATCTTAGTAGAAAAATTAGTAAACCCATTGTAGATCAAGTTTTACAGAATATTGCCGTATTCAACAAAAATTAATGTTGATATCGTTGAATAATCAGTAAAGTTGAATCAACTATTTACAACGATTATACAGAATTCAATAGATGAAACCAAAAAAGAAAAAACAACCCTGTTCGTTCATTTTTGTATTATCAAGTTGGTAGCAATGCATTGCAATGTGAAATTTGTTTGTCTCTTATAAAATTATTTTATGTGTTTGTTTCTTATAAAAATATTTAATATTATAAAAATAAATAAAAATAGGATTTGATGATCAGATTCTGATCTGTAAATATTTGGTAAGTAATAAAATACATTGATTACTTTATGTATTCATACTATATTATAATTTTTTTTGTTTTTTTTAAGGTTTTTGATTTGGTGTCATTAGAAAACTGGAGAATGGCTTACGAGTGCATAACATAAATAAACGAAGTGTGTGTGAAAATCTCGTATTTAAATATTGCAGCTTAAAAAGCCGGTGATAATTCTAAAAAATATTGTGATTTATACTTAATAAAAGAATATTTACAAATAACAAGCTTTTTTTATTAATTAAATTTCTTATATCAACAAAAATATGAGTTGAGTTTACAAAAAATACGAGTTGATTTACAAAAAAACGAGTTGATCAACTTTTACAAAAACTGACAACAATTTTTATTGAAATCAACATAAATATTTGTAGGGTCAAAATCAACAATGATTTCTGTTGAATTTACAACGATTTTCTTTGGGAATACAATGATTTTTGGTTGAGTGTACCAAGTGTAAGTCCCAGTTTACAGAAGGCGAACGATACACACGAACGAAAATTTTACATGTATTTTGTTGTTGTTACAATAACAAAACACATGCAAAATTTTCGTTCGTGTGTATCGTTCGCCTTCTGTAAACTGGCACTAAAACATAAATTCTGTAAATTTTTAGAGAAATAGGGCATCTTTAACCCCTTTTCATCGAGGTGAAATGACAAATTTGGGACATTACATATTTATATAAAACAAGATATCTGCATATATCCGGTTTCTCAGAAGTTATAGAATTAACATTTTACGCTTCGTTCCGTACAATAAAGAAAAAATTTCCCCATATTTGCTAAATTATTGTGAAAAATCGCATTTTATTTGGAATCCGCGTAAATTTTATCACTACCGGCGAAAAATAAAAAAAAATCTTGACTACCATATCTGCTATTTTTAATCGTAAACATGTTTTGAATATGATTATAACGTAAAATTATTTTTTTTTTTATTTTTTTGCCTAAAAATTTTGAAAATTTTGAAATTCTGGCTTTAAAAACCATACAATGGTCTGGGGCATGTATTCGTAAAATGCTTGTTTTTGATCCGAATTTAATTTTATTAGTCTTTTTGAAAAGGTAATTTAGTACCATTTTCGTATTGTTTCACAAAAAAATTAACAAAAAAATAAATACCAACATTTTACCAAAAACTACAAAAAAAGGGTTTTTCTTTCATAAAAGAATGCCCCAAAACTTCTATCTATTTTCGGCACGAGTTATTTTTAGCCGATTGTCCTCAAATTTTGGCTCACTAATTTTTGATACTAAAGAACAATTTAGGACCCTACCAGGTGTAAAAAGACGATTTTCGTTTTTAAGGACACCTCTAATATATACACTCAAAAAAACCCTTGTAAAGTTACCAAACAATCTCTTGATTTTACGTGGCTATTCTCGTAAAATTGGAGGTAGGTAAAATTCTCGTAAAATTACGAGGATTTCCTCGCAATTTTAAATGAGCCACAAATTGGTAAAATAATAAATTTTTTGGGTAAAAATATTGTTTTAAAACCGAAAAATAAAAAAAATGGTAAACTTACAACAAAAAATGCTGAATATGTTTAAAAAAAATGGTAAATTTACCAACCAAAATGGTAAATTTACCAACCAAAATGGTAAATTTACAAAAAAAAAAAAAATTTTGTTAAACAATATAAATCCTCGTAATAAAATCATTTTTGTAAATTAACTGTTTTTTTTTTTGACATTAACTAGAATCCTCGTAATAAATTTTTTAAAATGTTGTCAACTTTTTTTTTTAATATTTTTCAATGTTGTCAGGGACTTGGAAAATTTTTTAAAATAAATAGAAAATTTACAAAAAAAAAAACAATTTTTTTTTGTTAAACAATTTAAATCCTCGTATAACATAATTTTTGTAAAATAACAGTTTTTTTTTTGTAAATCAACTAGAATCCTCGTTACTTTGTTGTAAAATTACGGTTTTTTTGTGTAAAATAACACAGAAAATAAAATCGTCAAATTTAAATCAACAAACATAAATTGTAAATCAACCAAACATGATATCAACCAAACATTTAGTAAAAACGGCCGCCTGTTAGTCCATAATACAAAACTTCCATTTTGTTATCAACAAAATCAGTCAAGTAATTTTATTTCAAAATTCTTTTATCATGTCAATAAATAGTGTTTGTGTTTGTTAAATTTCTTTGCTGAAAAAAAGTTTCATTTGTCAGATCAACAAATTGTGTTTTGTGTTTGTTGAATTTCTTTGTTGAAAAAAAAATTTAGATTTTTGTAATTTTGTCAGATCAATAAATTGTGTTTGTGTTTGTTGAATTTCTTTATTGAAAACGAAAAAAATCTTTTTTCAACAATCAAAATTTACAAACTTTTGGTGATATTACAAATTTCCTTATACACAGAACAAATTTTGTTCATAAATAGCATGAACAGCTTTCCTTGATTTTAGTTCATACAATGTATGAATTTATTTAAACCATTTATAAATGTGTTCATTGAGTTTCAATTTAAACAAAAAAAAAAACAAAAACAAATTATTTTAAATTGGAAAAAAATGTCAAACAATTTTCTTTATTTCGTTTATTTGTGAAAAAATGCTTTGAAAATTGGATTACCATGGAAGATTTGCTTAAAAGAAGACAAAAGAAGGTATGTTTGGAGAATACGTTTTTGTTAAAATATTCTTTAGTAAAAAATGTATTTTTTTTAATCTCTTTACAGAAATTCAACACGGATCACGGATATATTTTCTACCAACAATTATCTTATTTGAATTTTTAAATAAGTGCTAAAAAAAAGCTGAACAACAAAAACGTGAACGCCAATAACGCAGATTTTAGATGTATTTTTTAATTAAATTTTACACTTTTATTGTACATGAAGATTTCTGAAAGATGAATAAAAACGCATCTTTTCCGATGCAAATATTTTTTTTTTTGATAAATTAGTATGAAATTATATTTATTACTGATTACAGAATTTATATCGCGAAGAAAATTTTGCAAAAATTTAAAAATATCCACCATGAATTTGTTTATAATATGTATGTTCAAATTCATGCACTGAATGAATATGGTTTGGGAAAAAAAAGTTATGTTCAATTCATACAGTTTATGAACAAATTAATTACATGAATGAACTTTTTTTTCTGTGTAGGAGCACTTTCAGTGAAAATTAATTATATTCACAAATATGGGGGCCAATATAACAATTCGTTTTTTTCTGTGTAACCTTCCAAAATGGTAGAATACAATTACAAAAATAAATTTGTAAAATTACCAATAAAACTGTAGTACTCGTTTGAGCAAAGTACAAGATTTTTTGTTAAAAAACAAAGAAAATTGTTAAAAATTGGTAGTACGGGATTACAGGGCATTTTACCAGGCGTTTTAACAGTTTTTTTTTTTGAGTGTAGCCACAAAAAAAATTACAAAGTATTTTTGTTACTCAAACAAATGTTTACTTAGAAAAAAAAAATATTACACTCAAAAAAGAATTCACACTAAAAAAATTTATATATTTTTATTGTAAATAAATTTTAAATTTTTTATTATAAATTTTTTATAAATTCATAAATTTTTTATTACCATTTGAGGCGTTTAAAGTTTACGTGAAAAACAGGGTACTATGCTTTAATCAAAAAACTTACATGCATATCATGAAAAAGACGTTTCAAATTTTAAAAATAATACAAAAAAATACAACACACACAAATTTGTTATGGGTTTGTATTCAGACCTTTGAAGAATTAATTCACTTTTTGATTTGATTCGCAAAAAGATTAATTCATATTAATAAATCAAGGAATTAATTCTTGCTGATTTGATTCAAAAGAATTAATTTCAACTTTTTGTAGAAAGAATTAACTAATTTTTTGTTTAATTCCTTGTTTAAATAATGAATTGATTCACTTGATTCAAATCAAACAAGAATTAACTCACTTGATTCAAATCAATTTGATTCAAATCAATTGATTCAAATCAATTTGATTCAAATCAATTGATTCAAATCAAAAATGTTTTGAATCAGTTGATTTAAACGTTTTTTTCTTAAATCAAAGTATGCTTGTGCGGTAGTAGCAAGCAAAAAGTCAAAGCAACAGAATTTAATAGTGTACATTTTATTGGCAGCGCACAAGCTGCATTTTTTAGCCTATGCCCGCATGCATAGGAATCACAAAAATACAAGACATTGCTTTAATATAACATTTATTAATTTGCACATATATATTAAGGGTGGGATAATGCACGACTTCTCGATATAATGGAAATGTATGTGTATAATAAAAATGTTAATCATTAATTGTTTTTGTGTTAAATTTAAAGTTATTTTTATGCTGAAGACCCAAATTCGTTATTGACTTAAGTAGAGATAGGCGCGTGAGTGGATTTTGACTCACACTCACTCACGCAAAAAATAATCGGATCACTCACTAATCACTCACTAATCACTCACGCAATATTTTTTTACTCACGCTCACTCACTATTCACGTGAGTAATAAAAAAACTTACTCACACTCACGCGTGACTCACGCCAGATTCAATCACGCTCACGCGTGAGTCACGCAAAATCTACTCACGCAATAAAATTTTCTTACCAAAAAAAAACAAAAACTCAAAAAAAAATTTTTTACGGAAATTTTTAAAAAATTGGGCAAATCAAAAAATCTAATCACGCAAACTCACGCAAAAAATAAATGACTCGCTCACTAATCACTCACTCAGTTTTTTTTTCAAATCAAGCTCACTCACAATCACGTGATTGAAATGAAAACCACTCACGCGTAATTGACGTGAATCCCGCAAATCACGTGACCAGCACCCATCTCTAGACTAAAGGTACACATTTAATAATACTGTACAATTTGGAGTGTTGTTTATTGATGGCGTGTGTTTAAAATTGACGATATTCCAATGAATTTAACGCAATCAGACATGATAAGATTTTTATAATGTGCATTTTTAGTGTTTGATTTAAGTGAAAAAAGTTTAAATCAAGTTGATTCAAATTAAAAGTGATTTGAATCAGTTGATTTGAATCAAAAGTGATTTGAATCAGTTGATTCAAATCAAAGTGATTTGAATCAGTTGATTCAAATCAAAATGTATTAATTCAATTTAATCAAATCAAAGAATTAATTCTTTGCAATGAAATTAAGTGAATTAAAAAATGAATTAATTCTTTTCGATTTATAGAAACAGGGAATTAATTCAATTATTTTAAATCAGATTTAAGAAATTGAATTAGGGAATTAAATCTTCAAAGGTCTGTTTGTATTAGGGTGATCAATTATTCGAATTTTTTCAAAAACCGGTTTTCGAATAGTTCGAAAATCATCATTTTTGAAAAAACCGGTTTCGGTTTAATAAATTGACAAAAAAAAAACGGTTGAACCGGTTTTTTCGGTTTTTAGCAATATAAGGTAAAAAATGACGACCACGGCCATTTAAAAGAACATATTGTCAACAAAATCGGTCTACACCAGCGGTTACCAACCTATGGTACGCGTACCACTTGGGGGTACGCGAAACTGTCCGCGGGGGTACGCAAAATTTTAGTAATTTGGACATTCGTTTTGGATTAACCTTTCAATGATGGTTCCGCATCTGGCTTCGTTTTCCATAACGCCAGGTTTTTAACACACAAAAATTTTTTTTTTCCATGAACGATTTTCAAAGTATTTATGAACAAATTCATACAATTTATTTACTTTTTCATAATACTTATAAATTTGTTCATAGTATTTATGAAAAATGTTAAAAATTCTTAAATTTCACATATTATGATTTATTCATAAATACTATGAAAAAGTTTATAAATATAATGAACAAGTTAATAAATTGTATGAATTTGTTAATAAATACTATGAAAATCGTTCATGGAAAAACAAATTTTTGTGTGAAGAAAGTTGAGGTAAAAGTTCACACAAAAACTTATTTTTCTGCAATTTAGAGAGCATTTTTTTCCAATATTTTTGGATGATATTTTTGGATGATATTTTGATATCCGACCGCTTGTTTTCCATTAACCTTTCGATGCTGATTCCGAATATGGTTCCCAAATTTTTCTATGATGTCAGGTTTTTGAGAAAATGTATGTCAATGTATTCTCAAAAACAGTGTTTTTGGGCATTTTTGAGACGGGTTGTGATAAAGTGGAAATTTTGGTACCATTTTGTTAAGATCAAAATGCCCTTTTATTGTATATACGAGGCTGTTACGTTCGAAAAGTCACGGAATTATTGATCTGCCCTCGTATTAAAAAAAATGAAAAAATTAAATTTGTAACATTTTCAGCCGTTTTTGCTCTGCAGAAAACTCAGCACAAAATCCGCGTATTCAGATGCACTGAACCACCCCAAAGAGCGAAAAAATTTTCCAAAAAAATACCACCATTGTTTTGATCTCCCCTAAATACTTAAAAAAATAATAATACCCACAGATCAAAAATTTCAAAATTAACTGTTATATTTGTGAAGTTTTAACGAAAACAAAAAACTCGTTAGGGGTACGCGGCTGATATAATTTAAAATTAGGGGTACGCGAGCCAAAAAGGTTGGTAACCGCTGGTCTACACCATTTCAAATTCTTTTTTAGAAAATAAAAATTGTATTTAAGAAATTTCAAATTACATTTCAGAAATATCTTGATATGTTTTAAAAATGTTCAATTTTATTTAAAAATGTTCTAATTGCATTTCTAAAGTTTTCATTTCAAAAACTTTTTTTATGTTTCAGAAATTTTCAATTGTATTTCAGAGGTTTCCATTTGTACAAATTGCAATGAAAATTAAAATTTCTGAAATACAAATGGAAATTTTGGAAAACCATGTAGAAAATTTTGAAATATAAAGCATTTGGAAATCTTTAATATACAATGAAAATTTGTTTAAATAAAAATAAAATTTTTTTAATACAAATGCAATTTTGTGAAAAGCGTTTTAAAAATTTTGAAATGCAATGGAACATTTTTTTAATACAATTGGAATTTTATGAAAACTATTTAGAAAATTTTGAAATTTAAATGGAAAATGTTTTACTTCAAACTTTTTTTTTTTAAACAAAAATAATATTAAAAAATTACTTAAAATAAAATTTTCATAGTCGACAAAAATGTTCACTAAATTTTTTTTATTCGTAATAATTTGAAACTTTCAAAAATAATCACTCAAATTAAAAGTTATTGCAAATGGGTATTTATGAATTCGGCAAAGTCGAAATTATTTATTTACTTGTTTTGCATTCAGTTTGGATTTTTTTAAATATCTTTTAAGTAATCAAACTTCACTTAAAAGAAATTCGAGTTTAAAAAACCGGGTTTCGACAGTCACAAAACCGGCCTAACCGGTTATCGAATAGTTAAGATTTTAAAAAAACGAACGTTTCAATCCACAAAAAACCGGTTTAAACCGGTTTCAAAAACCGGTCTAATCACCCTAGTTTGCATGCGTTTGTTATTTTATATCCACATACCCTAGTAAAAATGGTTTTGTATATAGGTTTTTATTCTCAAATTAACGCTTTTTCGATTCAAATTCAAATTTTTTCAAGTCAAACTAAATTTTTTTCAAAACAATTTCAATTTTATTCAAAACAAATTAAATTATTTTCAACACAAATTAAACTTTTTACAAATCATATTGAATATTTTTCATTTCAAATTAATTTTTTTACATTTTAAATTAAACTTTTTTAACTTCAAATTAATTTTTTTTTTAATTAAACGCAAAATACTTAAAAAATAATTATTATTTATACAATATTAAATTTAGAATATTACTTGCTATATAAAATTTTCAATGTAACGGTTCTCCAGTTGCAGCTAAAGACAAATTCATATCAACATAATAATTATTGCAATCTGAAGGTGTTACTGATTCAGTAGAATCAGATCAGTAGATCGGTATTTAGTATTACTTAATATAAGTTACAAAATAAGAATTTCTTTAAAATTGTAAGAACTTTAATTTCACTTGATCTACCAACTAATTGACTCACAAGGGAAGTATCTCAACCCTTATGAACCGATTTGCCTGAAACTTAAAATATATACAAAAGAGGCGATTTTAAAGTTGGACTTATCGGCCATATCAGTGTTTAAAAATTTCGTTGTCCGCTTATGAAACAATGTGGACCTTCGGGAAAATTTCGATAACTCCCGAACTAACAGGAATATCGTCTAGAGCAAAAATACGTGTCGACTTAAATTTAATAATGATTATTTCGTATTCATATGGATATCGTAGGTCCCCACAAAATTTAAACATTTTCATAGAAAAAGTATAAACGAAGCCGAATTTTTTCAAGGTTATGCCACCATTGGATAGGCATTAAAAAAATCTTTCTTCTCACATGTAAACATCATATAATTTCTTAAAATGAAATTGCTGAAGTAGCCAAAAAAAAACTATTTTTTCGCCAATTTTTGACCCATATTTTGAGCCCCTAAATCCCCGACATGGCCGATAAGCCTTAGAATTGTCTCTTTTATATATATTTTAAGTTTCATGCAAATCGGTTCATAAGGGTTGAGTCTAACACTTATTAGTATTTTGTGTTACCGTTACAAAATGTTTTTTAGTACATTCATTAATCGGGGTTTTTATTATTGTACTGGAAAATATTTTCCAGTATTATAAATAACCCAATAATACAATAATAGAAAAGGGATCACAAATAAAAAAAAAAACAGGTTTTTAAATCTTTCCATATTGAATTCGTGGAAAAGTTAATTTGAAGTGAAAAAAATTTAATTTGAAAAAAATAAAATTTAATTCAAAAAGAAAAAAATTGAATTTAAAATGAAAAAAAATGAATTTGTGTCGAAAATAATTTAATTTGTTACGAATAAAATTGAAGTTGCTCTGAAAAAAATTGAGTTTGATTTTAAAAAAATTTATATTGAACGGAAAAAGTGTGAATTTGAGAGCAAAAACCTATATATCCATGTATAAATTGATACTAATATATCTAATTTTACATAAAATTAACTAATTATATAAAAACTGTCTCAGATAAGACCAAAATTCGTATCAAATTTTATAAAATTTTATCGGGAGTTATATCCAATTTTATATAATTTGATACGAAATTTGGTCTTATCTGAGAAATGTTTAATAAAATTTTATATAATTATATTATTTTATGTAAAATTACATATATTTGTATCAATTTATACATGGATATATACAAAACCATTTTTACTAGGGTAATTATGTTAGGTATAGCTGGGTAGTAAACTTCCGATTTTGTTTCACATACCTACTGCGGGTTCAAACTTTAATCAGTAAATACTTTCATGCATTTCGTTAAAAACTTAACAAAACGTTTCAAATTGTAAAAACACATCATACGAATATTTTCATTATTTTTGTTAAAGTTTTCTTTGAAATGAACTTTAGTAACACCAGTGTCATCGATCAAGCGACACTCGGCTTTGGTTAAAAGAGTGAGTCTTTTTTCATTGACCTTTTTTTTACGAAACTTTTTTTTTTAGTGTAGGAGAACCTCTACTCAATTTTTTTTCACTTGTGTAGCACTGTGTTATTTTTTTTTTACTCAAGTTTGCTGGCTTTATGGATTTGGCAACCCTACCCTTCTACCCTACTTGTTGTACGTACATCATTTCATTATTTTATTTTTTTTTTTTTCGTTTCTCTTGTAGACCAACAAATTACAAAACAAGCAACAATTAATGTTTATAACTTTTGTAATTATTTAGAAAATTTTATTTTATAAATTGCATTTTACAATATACACAAATATGTTTAATATTACATAAAGAGATAGAGTGAGAGAGATGTGATGAGTAGGAGTGTAAACAGTAACAGTAAGTAACTTGTAAAAGTTATACACACAAATTTATTTTTGTTAAAATTTTAAGTTTTATTTACAAAGCTTAACTTTGTTATTTTTTTTTTTTTTTAACAATGTACTTAAACTTTTTTTTACAAGTAAAAAGTAACATAAACATATACAATTACAATTAACTATATAACATGCATACACACTTGCACAAGTACTTTTTTAACAAACACACACATACATTGATGGTACTTCACATACTACTCCTACATGTACCTGACTAAAATATTTGCAAAGATGAAAGACTTTTTTTGTTTAATAAATTCTAAAAAACACCTGGCCACAGTTTTTGTTTTAATTTAGGCTCAAAGCTACAAGTTTAATGGTATATTAAGTTTTGCATTTAATTGGTAACATTTTTAAGTTTTTAAAATTAACAAATTATAAAGTACATTTGGCTGTGACGATCTTTAATTACCCTCCATAATATATTTTTTTTTTGGTTTTCAAAAAAATGTTATTGTGTATGGGAGCCCTCTTAAGGAGTGGAAATAGGGAGGAGGTTTGTTCAGAAAAAAAAAATTTTAACATGAAAAATGAAAGTGCAAGCAATTGTCCTAAAAGTCCTCAAATATTTCGTGTAGCTATAAGGTGTCATAAAGTCGTTGTCAACAGTTTTGCTTAATTTTTATTTGCTCTTTGCTTTGTATGTATGAACTTTTCTAGTTAAATAAAAATTGTTTATATTTTGGGGTACCAAGTTGTCTGTTTACTTTATGAAAAACTTTTGGTACTCCATGTTTGTTCTAAGCCCACTCAACTTGTGATGCACATAAATACTCGTAAATTTCTACAAAAATGTTTACACACGTTTTTTTACACATAAAATCAAATCAAATAAATTAACTAGTATAGCATTACTTTTGTGAAAAATTTTAGGAATTTTAATGCCCTACAATTGCTGTTAAAATTTTTTAAGTTCTAAATTTTACATGCAAAAACGAAGTAAAAATCTGAAATTTTAAAGAGCAATTTATTTTCCCCAGTACTTTCGGTACCTCGTTTCTTGTTTTATTAAATACCGGCTAATAAAATGATCATGATATGACCATTTCTGAAATTCTCCCCTACGGAATCTTTATTTTATTTAATTTTGCTCAAGTCTCTTACAAAAACTGTTTTTAGAATGATTAAACAACAAAATTAAAAAAAAAAATAGTTTAGCTTCGTTCCGATGAAAAATGTTCTTGAAAACTTTCGGACCTTTATATTGTAATTAAATTAAATCAAGCGCGGATCCACGGGGGGAAAGGAAATTTCCCCCCAAACCGAATTCGAGAGAAAAAAAAAGAAAAAAGGAAAAAAAGGAAAAAAAAAGAAAAAGAAAAAGAAAAAGAAAAAGAAAAAGAAAAAGAAAAAGAAAAAGAAAAAGAAAAAGAAAAAGAAAAAGAAAAAGAAAAAGAAAAAGAAAAAGAAAAAGAAAAAGAAAAAGAAAAAGAAAAAGAAAAAGAAAAAGAAAAAGAAAAAGAAAAAGAAAAAGAAAAAGAAAAAGAAAAAGAAAAAGAAAAAGAAAAAGAAAAAGAAAAAGAAAAAGAAAAAGAAAAAGAAAAAGAAAGAAAGAAAGAAATGAAAAAAAAAGAAAATAAAAAAAAAGAAAAAAAGAAAGAGAAGAAAAGAAGAGGGAAAAAGGAGAGTGAAAAGGAAATAATATTAAAAAAAAATTTCAATGAAAAATCTATCTAAAAAAAAATCTTAAAATTTTTCTAGAGGACAAATGTTGCGAAAATTAAAAATTTTTCTATTTAAAAAATTTGAGAATTTTTTTTAGAGAACAAATTGAGAATTTTTCTATAGGAAAATACTTAAAAGTATTCTATAGGAAAAATAGGGGAATTTTTCTATAGGAGAATTTTTTTATATAAATTCTTCTATGAAAAATGTCTAAGAATCCTTAAATGTTTCTGAATGTTCGAATTTTTCTATGTGATAAAGTCTCCAAAAATTAAAACTTTTCTTTATAAAAAATACAAAAATTTTTCTAGACGAAATATTTGGGAATTTTCCTAGACGAAAAGTTTTTAAATTTTTTTAAATGAATAATTTGGGAATTTATAGAAAAAAAAATTTATATAAAAAATATAACAGTTTTCTATAGGAAAAATCTGAAAACTTTCTATATAGAAAATTTGACAATTCTTCTGGGTAATGAAATCATGAGTGAGAATTTTTTCTAGAATTTTCAAGAATCTCAAAAGTTTTCTTAGAAAAATTGTTTTTAAATCTTTTTATAGAAAAAAAGTAAAAGAAAATATTCTTCAGGAAAATTTGAGACTTTTTTATACAAAAAATGCAATAGAATCTTAGACTTTTTCTATAGGAAAAATTATACAGAATCTGGGACTTTTATAGGAAAAATGTCTCGGAATCCAAGTATTTTTCATAAGGAAAAATGTCTCAGTATCTGAGATTTTTTTTTATTAGAAAGATGTCTCAGAATCTAAGAATTTTTAATAGAAAAAGTTCTAGAATCCTAGAAAAAATGTCAGATTTTGTTGGATATTAAAAATATCTTAGAATTTTTGAGTTTTAATATTAAAAATTTTTTCTGAAATTTATGACTTTTTCGATAGGAAAAATAACTCAGAATCCAAGTCTTTTTCTATAAATATTGCCTTAGACTCTGAGAATTTTAGGAAAAATATTCTGAGAATTTTAGAAAAAATATCACATTATCTAAAAAAGGTCTTAGATTCCGATTTTTTTTTTTTTTTTTAAATGACTTTAATATTGAGTTACAAATTGAAAACCAAAAAATAAAGTTTTTTTCTAAAAGAATTTTTCAATTAAAAAATGCTATAGAATTTAAATCAGGCGTGGATCCAGCCTTTGGATTTTTATAATAAGGCGTTGATAGTCATGTAAACGGGCCTATTCACAGTTATGACTATGTCTGTCATAAACCAGTTTTTATGATTGAACAGTCATAACATCAATATTTTTCTATACAAACCACCAAAAAACATTAAAAAATTTTAAATTTTATTTGCAAATTTTAAGACCTGTTCTCGATACGATTATAAAATTGACAAATAAAATCTAAAATTTTTGAAATTTGTTGTATGTAGGTTTGTATAGAAAAATATTGATATAATGACTTTTCAGTCACAAAAACTGGCTTATGACAGTCATATCCACTCACAACTGTGAATAGACCCATACAATTTTACATAAAAAGTCTAATTTTTCATAAATTTATTTTCAGACTAAAAGTTTAAAATTCCGAAAAAAAACTTTTTAATAAGAATAAGATATTTATGCATGTTTCCTTCACAAAATTTCTCAGATATTGAAACATATTTAGTACAGAAAAATTCTTAGATTCTAAAATATTTTTCATTTGGAAAAATAACCCATTTTTAAGATTTAAAAATGTTCAGATTTTTAGGCCCTTTGATATAAAAATTCTCACATCGAAGTTTTCTTAAGGCGCGTTTACACGGGAGAGAAAACTGTTAGACAAAGACCAAAAAACGACTCTGTGTACCTGTGAATTTGACTTTTTCAATAATTGTGTCAAACCAAATTCCTCTAAAACGTTTTATTTCTTACCTTTTTTTTGATAATGTTACAGATTTTTGGGAGATATTATTTTTGCTTTGAAGTCTGTATTTTGTTTAATAAAAAAATTATAACGTAAACAAAATTATTTTTTTTTTAGAGATGATATTTAAGAATGCTACAGCTGACAAATTTTCGATTTTTCTATCGAGATTTCTTTCTCGTGTGAACGCACCTTTATAGAAATGTCTCAGATTTTTAAACTTTATTTTATAGAAATAATCTGAGATTCTGAGAGATTCTTCCTATACATTTTTTTTTTCAAATTCTGATAACATTTTTTTATAAAAAATCTCTTAAATCAGCGGTTACCAACCTTTTTGGCTCGCGTACCCCTAGTTTTAAATTTTATCAGCCGCGTACCCCCTAACGAGTTTTTTTTGGATCTGCGGGTTTATCATTTTTTTGAAGGATTTAGCGAGATCAAAACAATGGTGGTATTTTTTTAGAAAAATGTTCGCTCCTTAAGGTGTATCTGAAAACGCGGTTTTTGAGCTGATTTTTCTGCAGATCAAAAACGGCAAAAAATATTGCAAATCTGATTTCACGAGTCGATTCTACACCAAAAATAAAAACAACAGACTTTTTTTGAACTCTTAAAAAAGTTCCAAAAACCCATCACAGGAGTGACTTTTCGAATGAAACACCTCGCATATACAATGCAAGGGCATTTGGAACAAAATGGTACCAAAATTTCCATACTATCACAACCCGTCTCAAAAATGCCCAAAAACACGTTTTATGAGAACTTTATCATAAATTTTCTCATAAACCTTACATCATAGAAAAATTTGAGAACCATATTCGGAATCAGCATCGAAAGGTTAATCATAAACAAGTGGTCAGATTTCAAAATACCATCCAAAAATATATTGGAAAAATGCTCTCTAAATTGCGCAAAAATACGTTTTTTGTGAACTTTCACCTCAACTTTCTTAAAAACCTGACGTTTCTTAAAAACCTGACGTTTCCTAAAAACCTGACGTTTCTTAAAAACCTGACGTTTCTTAAAAACCTGACGTTTCTTAAAAACCTGACGTTATAAAAAAGGCAGATGCGGAACCAGCATTGAAAGGTTAATCTAAATCGAATGTCCAAATTACTAAAATTTTGCGTACCCCCGCGGACAGTTTCGCGTACCCCCTAGTGGTACGCGTACCATAGGTTGGTAACCGCTGTCTTAAATAATTCTCGTTTTAAAGTAATTCTCAGATTCTAAAAAGTTTTTCGTATACAAAAATTCTCAGATCCTGAAACACATTTCGTAAAGGCGCGTTTACACGGGAGAGAAAACTGCTAGACAAAGACCAAAAAACGACTCTGTGTACCTGTGAATTTGACTTTTTCAATAATTGTGTCAAATCAAATTCCTCTAAAACGTATTATTTCTTACCTTTTTTTTGATAATGTTACAGATTTTTAGAAGATATTGATATTATTTTTAATGTGAAGTCTGTATTTTGTTTAATAAAAAAAATTATAACGTAAAAAAAAAATATTTTTTTTAGAGATGATATTTAAGAATGCTAGAGGTGACAAATTTTCGATTTTTATACCGAGACTTCTTTCACGTGTGAACGCACCTTAAGAGAAAATTGTCAGATACTACAAAAGTATAACGGTCAAATTCATAATGTTGTAAGACATGCTAATAAAAGGTTTATAGGGAAAATTGTTTAAAACATTATTCAAAATCGTTTAAAAGCAAAATATTTATGAAAGGTTTATAGTTGGGAAGTCATTAATATTGTGCTCGGCATTTAACCTATAATTATCTAAACATTTATTGAAACATTCTCCTCCCTAGAATAGTTATATACCATCAATTTATATTCTAAAAATCTAAGATATCTTCAACAATTAAAATATTTTGGATGTTTTCAATAAAAAATGTCAAATATTTGTTAAAAATAAATTAAAATCAAATAAAACAAAATAGTGATGTACATGCAATCAAAACATATTTGGTATTCGAATTTTTTTGTACTCTTGGCATAAAATTACAATTATTTCGCTTTTACTTCTATTTGATTTCTATAGATTGTTAAGAAAAACGTTTTAAACTAATTTTTATTTCACAAGAAATCTTTTCTAACTCTTAAATCTGCAAACAAAATATTTACTTATGACTACCGAGTCAATCGATTCATGATTTTATACATCACAAACAATTAAATGAGAAATATAGCAAGGGTGTTGCCAACATTAAAACACAAATTAAAAAATTGTTAAAGTACGTTTATGAGTATAATTTCGTAAAAAAGGTTTGTTAAAGGTCTATTGTGTGCTTAAAAGACAAATTACAATTGCCCAGTCAGAAAAATCGGAACGGACCATGGTTGGCAAAGCGTTGGTGCCAGTACTACCAACGTTGGCCAAAAACCCGGTTTGCAACTAATACTGTACAGTGGCATTGTTGGACTGATAACGCCAGATTGGGCTCGGGCCAATTATTTTTCTGGTGTTGGCAGACTGTTGGCAAAACAAAAAATACTGTATACCACCAGTGTCATATTTTTAAGTAATACTGCGCAGTGCCAAAGTCGAATTTACAAAAAATACTATACAGTGCCATTGTTGGATTGATAACGCCAGATGGGGCCGATATTTTATCTGGTGTTGGCAGACTGTTGGTAAAACAAAAAATGCTGTACATTGTCCCCCCTACACTCAAGAAAAAGTTGTTAATTTTTCTAATTTTTGTTTCTAATGAAAAATTACTACTGGTTCAGCAAAGTTTTTGTAAAATAAAGATTTAAATTAAGTTTTTAGTAAAAATTTTAAGCAATTAACAAAATTTTGTAGTTAATTTTTCTTAAAAAAAAATATTTTTTGGTGTTAATTTGACTAAAAAAAACATGAAAATTTGCTCGTTGCCCCCCTGGAACCTTCAAATTTCCCCCTAGTGGGGCGAGAATCAAAGGTTGGGAACCATTGCCATAAAGTATATATATTATTGATCAGTGTTCGATTCTAGGACATTCTAGCGATGTTCGTCTGTCTGTCCGTCTGCTGCTGCCCTAAGTTGTTTGTTATTGCATTTAAGCGAAATCGGTTCAGCGGTTCAGAAGTTATGAACGAAAATGTAAGAACACCTCGACAATTTTAGTGCATTCTACATAACCTAAAAACACAAAATGCTTTAAATTGGCTGCTGGTTGGCATATGTGAACAGAATTGGTCACAGAGTGGTATTTTTACAAGTACAAACCAATTTTTTTTACAAAAAAAATCGCGGAATTTTTTTTCACCAAAAATTTTTTTCGCGATTTTTTTTTTTTTTTCAAAAGAATTTCTTTTTCCCAAAAAATGTTTTTTTAGATTGTGGAGGGTATCTATACATTAGGCAAGGCCGAATTTAACTTTTTTGCTTCTTTATATTAATAAAGGTGTCGAGATCCACGGAAAACAATTTACATTTAAAATATTAGCTTTTTGCTGTGACAACTTCTCGATATTCCTAAATTTGACTTAATAAAGTTCGTCGCTTTGGACGCTTTCTTTATATAATAAAAGTTGTAATAAAAATATTTTTCAATCGAAATCCAACAGCTTACAAATAAATAATTAAAAAATAAATGGTCGTATATGTTGTATAAAATGTGATGGCAGAGTACACTTCTGTTTATAATTGTCAACGTTGGCATACTGTTGGCATTTCCAATAAATCCAGTGCTCCGCCAGTACAATAATTTTTGTACGGTTGGCAGTTTCTTACTGGGTGGTTTATGAATTTGGCCGTAAGTTTCTAAAACATTTTATAAAAAAAATTTTGAAACACTTTTCTAAAAACAAAATCTTAAATTGTATAGCATTTTTCAATATAGAAAAATTTTACGTTTTTATGCCACCTAGTATTTTCTAAAGCAACTTCTTAGATTCTGAAACATTTTTCAAATAGAAAAACTATTATTAGACAAGAGAAAAATTTACATATCAAAATTCATAGATTCTAAAAGATTTTTCAAACTGAGAAATTCTTATGTTCTTAAAAAATTGCCTATAAAAATTTAAGATTCGGAAATATATTTCTCCATAGAAAATCTCAGATTCTGCGAGGGTTTTTTGTAGAAATGTTTTCCGATTCTGTGAATTTTTTTTGGCAGATTCTAAAACATTTTTCCTAAGGAAAAATTTTCAGCTGCTGAGGTATTTTTTATTATACATTTTTCCGAATATTTGAGGTAATTTCTAAATCAAAAAATTCTTTCATTCAAAATCAAATAAGTATCAAAAATGTTTCTATATAAAAAGTCTAGAATTATGAGACATTTTTCTACAACAAATATTTTTTTTCTTAGGATAGAGGCTATGTGTACTGACACACATACCTCTCCTGAGGATTTTTTATATCCTGGTCATTTTCTTTGTTCCTTTCCCTTCCTTTTTTGTTTCCATTTCTTTTTTTTTTCTTTTTTTCCTTTCCTTTCCTTTCTTTTTTTTTCCTTTCCTTTCTTTTTCTTTTTTGAAATCGTTTTGGGGGGGGGAGAAATCCCATTCTCCCCCCCCCCTGGATCCGCGCCTGCTTTAATGAAGGTGTATCAGAATTTAAGTTTTTTCTGATTAATTTTAATTCAAAAATAAAAATCGTTACATTTTAACTTTAAAATATTATATTATACTTAAGTACCCAGGCAGAAAAATACGAACGGGAGAGTGCTGGTAAAGTACCTTTTATGGTCGCTTGTGTGCTGGGAAAGCATCAGAGTTTAGTACTCTCCCAGCGTCCAAAATGATAACCACGGTAAACGGCATGCAGTTGCTATTTTAAAGCGCTTTGAAAGCGCTTTAAAAACAAACAATATGGTACTATTATAGCACTTTTAGAACAAAAAAATGGGACGTATCTAAATTGTATATATAAGTCCATAAGACACAACTTTTTTTGGTGTTTATTTGAATAAAGAAATTTATTAAATTAGGATAAAAAATTTATTGATTATATTTATTTATTATATTAGAATAAAAAAATTTTGAACAAACTTTGAACAATTTTCTAAGTCCCGGAAAAAAATAGTTTGCAGTTTTCTTTGCGTTTTGGAATAAAAAAAATTATTAAAAATGATTTTAGGAAAAAATTTGGAAAAGTCCCGAAAAAAAGTGGTGTATTGAACCGAAACGGGTATGTATCCGGAGTTTAAGGGTGATGTATCCAGAGTTTAAGACACTTCCTCACGAAAGAAACAGGTGTTTTTATATAAAAGGTGTCAAGTTTGTAATATGTAGGTCATTGTGTATAAGTGACATATCATGAGAACTATCAAGGACCGGCCACTTATCCTGCAGGGAAATAAAAAATATTCCAATTGTTATGAAAATTAATAAATTTTAATAAAAAATTTATACTTTGAACGTATTTAAATAGAAAAACATTGGCAAAGCGCTTGCAAAGCACTTTTTCGAATTCATACTACCTTCTACACAAAAAATAAAGTGCTTTGCCGAGACTTTTTCTTTGGAACGGTTGGCAGTTTCTGCCTGGGTAGGTTTATTCTAGATCGAGGTCATTATTTCCTTTGCTTAAGTATTTAGACTTTGATATTCTCATAAAATAATTTTTTGAAAATTATTCTATGAGAATATCATAGCTTTAATAAGTAAAGGAAATAATGACCTCGAGCTAGAATAAACATACTTAAAATACTTTTGTATAAATTTTAAAAGCTTTTCTGTATCAAAATGCCTCAGAATCTCAGAAGTTTTCTATTGGGATAACGTCTCAGAATAATAAACTTTCTATTAGAAAATTATGCCAGAATCTGGGTCTTTTGCTGTCAGAAAAATGCTTTACCCACTGGCTCCACCTTCTATAATTATGTGGACATTTATTCCGACATACGTCAAAATCGTGTTATTTCTCGTGTGCCATAGTCAAATGTTATACATATTTGTGTTGGAAATAAATGTTAACATAGTTCTCCAAACATAAGTCTTAACAATTATGTTAACATAAGAAACGTCAAATTCATGAGTTTGTTGATGGCGACATTTTGGAAAAATACAAATACACAAAAAAACATTCGCTTTATAATTAATAAATGTGGTTTTTGAAAGAAAGTAACTAAATAAGGTTAAATTAAAGCTTTTTAATTAAAAAAAAATGTGTTATATGTATTAAAAAAATTAATAATAAATAAAATCCAAACGACCTTCATCAACAAATTCCTGAAAAAAATGAGTTAACATAAATTACGATTACACCACCCTTTAACATAAAATGAAAATACAAAATAATTCTGCCGACGTTATCCGATGTATCCGGAGCGTTAGAACCTAAAAATTTCTTGAAGAGACATTTTTCAAAATATCAAACATTTAAGTTTTTTTTATTATAGGAATAAATTTTTCAAATTTGAAAATTTTTCTATAGAAAATATAATACTTAATAAATGAAAGTTGAACAGTAAAAAACCTTAACCAATGATTCAAATTCGACCTGAAGTTCCAAGCAAAAAAAAAATAAAATTTTTGAGCAAAAAAAATTTCCGCCGCAAAAGCTGGAAAGAAGTTTCCGTGAAGAAACCATTTTATTCATATGTTTTTAGTTTTTTTGTGAAAATCTGATTGACTAAATTGTCTCAAATTGCTAAACTTTTTCTCTTAGCGTTACAAATACATAATATCCATTTGAGGGTTAATTTAAAAAAAAAAACTCTTTAAAGCGGAATTTTCTAAAATCACTTAGGCCAATTGGTTACAAAAATTCGCATTAGTATTTCAATTAAATGTACAAAATTCATTAAAAAAAAAATAACAAAATATAAAAATACTGAAATGTTTTTTATTCTGACACTTGACATAATGAACAAAAATAAGGGCGGAAATAATGTTAAGACAGGCAGGAATTTAGATGGAAACAAATGAATAGTTCATGCGAATAAGGACGAATAGACCACTTTTTCGCAAACACGTTTTTTTGCATAAATGCATATTATTAGCAGAGCCCTACAATCCTATGCAGAAATTTTGGGGAAATTTTGACTTTTAAGGCTAAAAAATGACTTTGAATGTGCAATAATTCGTATATTTTTATATTTTTGTTTAAATTGGGAGTGAACTAACGCACAATTTTGATTAAATACAACACAAAATCATACAAAAATTTTACTTTTAGTAACAATGTGTTAAAAGAACATTACGAAGAACAAACCACACTTATTATATTGGCAAACAATTTTACCGTTCTTGAGTTATAAGACTTTAAAGTGTGGAAATAAAAAAGGGCGAATATCCATCCTTAACAAAATATTATATAAAAATTATTTAGCTGCGAGTTTAAAATTGATATTAGCTAAAATTTGAAATTGTACACAAAAAAAAAAAAACAATCTTAGCACATACAAACATTTAGTGTTAATACTGCATCCAATGTCAGGAATAAAAAAAAAATGTTCATGTCCTTTTATTATACGTCGTAGTATGCAGTCAAGGGTTAATATTATAATTCCTAAAAATGTATTTAGTGTCATAAAGAATTACTACTGCATCAAATAGCAGGAATATTAAAAAAAAAATAACAAAAAAAAAAATTTTTTTCCATGTCCTGACAATCCTTAAAAAGTGTATCCTTGAAGTCCTTAAAGTGTTACAAACAAATACCAACCATAGTTCGTCAAGTTTTGCAAGTCTCATGAAAATGTAGTCAAAATCTGCTGCAAAATAACACATTTTTATTCAAATTTCAATACATTTTTTTGGATATTCGCCCTTTTTCCATTTAAGCAAAAATTTAAGTCCAATTTTTTGGCAAGTTCTCTTTCGAATACCTTACTAAAATTTTGTATATAGGTAGATGTGACCTAAATCTTTAAGCTAATACCAAAAAGTTGACAAAAATATTATTTTTTAACCGTTTCCTGCGTTTTTATTGTCCCCTGTAAAATTCTACAAATGGTCTATTCGTCTTTATTCGCATGAACTATTCAAATATTTTATTTACTGGACGTACTATTTGAAACCGAACTCACAATAATGTTTATTAATATTATTAGAAAATCTTCTAAAAAATAAAGGAATTTAAATTAAAAAATTCTTGTTACCATTTAATGTTTTAGGGATAAAACAAATCAAGTTGATTTTGTTTTAACGCTTTTTTTATTTAATTCCTATTAAATTTCAATTGACTGATATGTACGTCAAATTGAAAACGCTGGAAAAGTGATGGCAGTTGTATTTTATATTGTTAGCAGCTATAGCACACTCGTACGAATTCTACGTATTTAGGTCTATTTAGATCCCTCTGGTGTTAAATTGATTGTGTTGAATGCGCAAAAGATGAGAATCTAATAGAATTATACATTCTTTTGATGACTTCATTAACGTTTTTTTTATTTTTTCATTTTATTAAATGAACTTCCTAATATACTGGAGCATTCAGACAAACATATTGTTGTTTCTTTATAAACATAAGAACGCTCTTAGGTACAGTGAAACATCTCATCGTTGGATAAAATTTTATAATAATTCTGATTAATTTTTATTAAAAAATGAAAATTGTTTTATTCGACCTTTAAAATATTATATTTTGAGTAGGATTTTTTTAGCTCGAGGTCTTTATTTCCATTACTAATTAAAATTATGATATTCTAGAATAATTTTTAAGAAAATTATTTTTCTGTTTTAAATTTATTTATGTTGGTCATTTTTGCAAGACTTAATCGACATGTGTTTCGGAATTTGTCAGATTCCATTGTCAGACTGTTTTTAATATTTGTTTGTTGGTTAGTTGACGATCGTGATCTTACTACGATGGTATAGATTTCCTCTTCAAAAATCACCTGGACCTGACGGCATTATTCCGGCAATGCTTCAGAACGTCTCCAGTATTTTAATTCCGCATCTATTATCGATTTTTACTGCATGCCTGAAATTTTGCTATATACCAAAAGGATGGAGGAAAGCAAGTATTATATACTTGCCCAAAAGCGGTAAACTGAACCACGCGACGGCAAAAGATTACAGACCAATCAGTTTGACATCTTTTCTTTTAAAAACACTGGAAAGGATAATTGATCTATATATACGAGAGCATTTAGGTACGAATTTTCTATCGGATGCACAGCATGCTTACCAGCAGGGTAAATCCATAGAGACTGCGCTTCATTCACTTGTACAGAAGGTAGAAGCATCCCTGGAGTATAAGGAATTTGCTCTTGCAGCATTTCTGGATATAGAAGGGGCTTTTAACAATGTAAATACGGAAACGATCGTTAATGCTTTGAACAAGGCTTTAACTAACAGCTGTTTGAGTAAATGGATAGAGCAAATGCTTTCATGTCGGGAAATAACGGCCGAATGGGGTCATGCAAAAACATCTCGTTACGCTACTAGAGGAACACCACAAGGTGGGGTTCTGTCACCACTGCTCTGGCTTCTGGTGTTGGACCCCATTTTAAAGGAACTAAAGACTTTAGGAACCACAACAACAGCATACGCTGATGATGTGGTTATTCTATCATGTGGCAAATATCTGGATACTGTATCCGAGATTTTAGAGGGCTCACTTAAGGCTATGTGGAAGTGGGCTTCAGGAAATGGACTTAATGTCAACCCGCAGAAAACGGAAATGGTCCTTTTTACTAGAAAATACAAAATCCCAGAATTTAGAAGGGTTCGAGTGGGAGGAGTTGAAATTCCAATATCACCGCATGCCAAATTTCTTGGAGTGTTCTTGGACAGTAAGCTGTTCTGGAACAAGAACTCTGAAGAAAGGGTAAAAAGGCAAACAACGCGTATTACGCGTGTAAGAAAATGTTCGGCAGTACCTGGGGTCTAGAACCTAAAGTCACTTACTGGATTTATACTTCAATCGTAAGACCAATCTTACTCTATGGAGTTTTAGTCTCGCATAAGGCACTCGAAAAGGATGTGACGCTTAAAATGTTTCAGAAGCTTCAACGGCAAATGGGACGGAGTATCACTGGCGCTTTGAGAACAACATCAGCCGACTCTATCGACACTTTATTGCACTTATTACCAATTGATCTCTTTGCTAAGGGCGAGGCTTACAAGGCTTGCCTCAGACTCAAAGAGTCAAATTGGTTCAATTATCGCAACTTTGGACACAGTAACATTGCTAATATGGACCGTATTGACTCTGATTACACAGTGCCCAAACTAGTTTTCGACCGGAAATATGAAGTTAGATTTCCGGATCGAGAATTCTGGTCGATCTGGCAGGGCCCTCCTGCGAACTCAATAAATATCTTTACTGATGGATCGAAGCAATCGCATGGTGTGGGAGCTGGTTTCACAATATTGGAACTAGACCAACACTTATCTTTTAAATTACCCGCAGACTCGAGTATCTTTCAGGCTGAGATAGCTGCTATATCAAAAGCTGTGGAATTTATGGCAAAGTAAAAAGGTGCAACCCTTAATTTCTACGTGGATAGTCAAGCTGCTCTAAAAGCACTCTTGAGCTACCAAATTAAATCGAAAACGGTTTTAAAGTGTTACGAGAATTTAAAACAACTTTGCTTGAATAATGAAGTTACCTTATTATGGGTACCAGGGCACGAAGGAATAGAAGGAAACGAGAAAGCAGATGAACTCGCGAAACTTGGAGCAGATGGCATAGGTACCACCATAATGCTTTCACCGCCACTCCAGCATTACAAACTAAAACGAAATACCCTTACTGTCGCCAAGGCAAATCGAAGATGGAAGGAACTTAGGACAAGTCGTATAAGCAGAATTTTATGGCCACGCTATAATTTAGGAAGAACAAAATTCTTACTAACACTTACGAGAATAGAATGTCGTATGTTGACAGGTCTAATAACGGGACACTGTCTTGTCGGAAAACATGCAAAGATCATGAATCTTATTACGGACGCAAGCTGTAAAAGGTGCGAGACACCAGACGTCGAGGAGACCATTGAACACATCCTGTGTCACTGCCCGGCATCGGCACGAACTCGACTATCAATTATGGGAAGTTCACAGTTCGAGACTTTGGAGGAAATTACGAGAATAGACCTGAAGAGTTTGAAACAGTTCGCGATGAAGGTCAATGTATTTAGTTTACATCGATAAGCGGAAAGAGTTTTGTGGTATCGCTATGGACCAACTGGTCTATGCGGAGTGCCCATCTGGCACCGCCACCCTAACCTAACCTAACCTAATCGACATGTGTTTCGGAATTTGTCAGATTCCATTGTCAGACTGTTTTTAATATTTGTTTGTTGGTTAGTTGACGATCGTGATCTTACTACGATGGTATAGATTTCCTCTTCTAATTCCCAATGGGAACGGAGTCGAATATGTATTAGTATTTTAGTTTGATCACACTGTGCAACAAAAAAAAAAACAAAATCGAATATACTTTTGAAATAAGGTAGTTAAGGTTGTAGGTCTCTTCGAAAAGATCACAAAAATGCCCATCAAACTTGCCAGACATCCACAAATTTCAAAGTTATTGTTAAAAAATCTTTTTATTGGAACTTTTTTCACTAAATCACGTGTAACTTAAAAAGTTTTCAACAGATTTTCAATTTTTTTACTATTTTGGATAGAAGAAGGGTAGGGCTTTTTATGTGTTTGAATTGGTCTATACATATAAGAAAGATATGTATTGATTTTTTCAACAATATCTAATTTTTTTGTTATTTTTTTTAATTTTTTGAGTTTATCGATTTTTTTCTGCTATAGTTCGTTCAACAATATTACTATTTATAAACGTATTCTCCAAGAAAATTTAATTGTGAGTACAATGAACGTTATGCCGAAAAAATCGAATAACAATTGACAAAGTTGTTATAACTTTTCTAAAAAAGAAAATTAAGATTTTGCATGAAATTGCCGTTCGGACGGACAACCCATGCAAAAATAAATCAAAAAATAAACGAACATACTGAAAGGTCACGTATTATTATTTAAAAGGTTTTTGGCCTTCTCAAGAACCTGACGCGATAGAGCAATTTAAAAGCCAGATTCGGATTCAGCGCGCCAAAGACCTTTTAAAATAAAGTACATGGCCTCTTACGATAATTTTTTTTTTTTATACCCTTCACTCCAGTGATAGAGGGTATATATAAGTTTGTCATTCCGTTTGTAACACCTCGAAATATTGGTCTTGGACCCCATAAAGTATATATATTCATGATCCTCGATCGATTTTAAAACGATCTAGCGATGTCCGTCCGTCTGTCTGTCTGTTGAAAACACGCTTACTTTGGAAAGACTTTACGGAGGCTCCTGACGTTTGGCATACATGTTGGGTATTTACCTGGTCAGGTTGGTATTGCAATCCAGCAAAATCGATCCAGTGGTTCAAAAGATATGAGCAAAAGACTGAATTTCGGCAAGGGTTTTTCGTGAATTTACGAGATAAAATAACACGCTAACTTCCAAAAGACGATTCTAAGGATGATATTTGTTGTTCCACTGGCCTGGTTCGTATTGAATTTCAGTCAAATCGGTTCAGTGGTTCAAAAGTTATTAGCAAAACCGTGAATTTCAGATTAGGTTCACCTTAAATTCACGTGTTAAAAACCCGTTAAACTTGTTTTAAAAACATTGGTAAGTCACAAAAATATTTTACAACGTATTTTTGTCACTCAAAAATATTTTTACACTAAAACAAAACAAAAAAATAAACTCTTTTTTTTTTTTTTTTTTTTTTCAAATACTTTATTTTCCAGATTATTGAATCTGCCCTTTCTTGGCCTAACAATAAGTAAATAAATCTTACAATCTAACTTAAATACTAGTTACTCCTTAAGAGCCAAAAAAATAAACTCGAAAAAAATTTTACATTAAAAAAAAAATTTACACTCAAAAAAAATGTAGTAAATTATTTGTTTTTTTTTTTTCAAAAATTACTAACAAAAAGGTTTTTTTACACAAAATAAAATATTTCTAATCAAAAATTTTACTTTTTCATGTTAGAAAATTTACTGTCACTTTAAAAGGGCATTTCGGAGGGTATTCATAGATTCGGCCAAGTCGAATTTAACTTTTCTACTTGTTTTGTCTGAGTTATCTGAACGGTGATTTCCGGAAAAATCTTAATTTTCTTTTTTAGAAAAATTATCACATCTCTGTCAATTCTTATCTGATTTGTCAGGATAAAGTTCATCTTATTTAGAATTAAATTTTCTTTAAAAATACGTTTATAAATACAAAGGTTATTAACAGTGGCGTATACAGGTGGGGGGCCGGGCCCCCCCCCCCCCCCCCCCCCCGAAATGTTTTCACAAATTTCATGATTTGGTGTCAAATAACAAGTACAATATTTAAAACATCTTAAAAAAAATCGAAAAACATTAAGAATCTAAAATTTTTTGAAGAAAAATGTTTTGAAACTAAAAATTTTTCTGTTAAAAAAAATCTCAAAATCTGAAAATTTTTTCTTAGAATTTGAGACTTTTCGACTGAAGATTCTAATGAAAAAATATCTTAGAACCTAAAGTTTTATGTACACAAAAAATGGACCTAATTGGAAGTAAAATGTAGTCAAATCTTAAAATGCGACTTTGTCTTTTAGAAAAATGTCTCAGAACGAGACTATTCTTAAAAAAAATGTCTCAGAATCTTACACTTTTCTAAAAAAAATGTCTCAGAATCTAAAACTTTCTATAAGAAAAATGTCTGAGAATCTATGACTTTTCTAATAGGAATAATGTCTTAAAATATTGGCCTTTTTCTCAGAATCAAAGACTTTTTCTATAGGAAAAATGTCTCAGAAACTGAGACTTTCTATAAAAAATTCTCAGAATCTGAGGCTTTTCATTATGAACAATTTTTCAGAATCTGAGAACTTTCTATAGGAATAATGTCTCTGAATCTAAATCATGTCTCAAAATCTGAGATTTTTTCTATAAAAAAAATCTTAGAATCTGAGGCTTTTCTATATGAAAAATGTTTTAGAATCTGAAAACTTTCTATAGGAATAATTTCTCTAAATTTTTCTTACAATCTAGGAAAATGTCTCAGAATATTATACTTTTTTAACGAAAAATGTCTCAGAATCAACGTATTTATCTTAAGGAAAATTATCTCAAAATGTCTCAGAGACTCACAAGTCTCAGAGACAAAAGCTGAGGCTTTTTGTATAAAAAATTGCTCAAAATCTGATACTTTTTCTATTGTAAAAATATATTTTTCTATAAAAAAAGTGTTTAAGCATCTGAGACTTTTTCGGTAGGAAAAATGTCTCAGAATCTAAGAAATTTTCTGTAGAAAAAATTTCTGAGAATCTGAGACATTTTCTATAGAAATATGTAGAAGAATTTGAGACTTTTTCTATTGAAAAAATGTCGAAGAATCTGAGACTTTTTCTATAGGAAAAATGTCTCAGAATTTGAAACTTTTTCTATAGGAAAAATGTCTAAGAATCTGAGACTTTTTCTACAGGAAAAATGTCTAAGAAATTTAGACTTTTTCTATAGGTGAATCCGAGAATTTTTCTTTAGGAAAAAGGTTTCAGAATCTAAGACTTTTTTTATACTGTTTTCTTTTTAAAAAGGTCTCAGAATCTGAATTATTTTTCTTATAGAAAAAGCGAAGATTTTCTCAGAATCTAAAACTTTTTGTGTAGAATGTTTCAGAATCTGAGAAAATATGCTAGACTAGAAATATCTCAGATTCTGCGAAAATGTCTTACAATCGGAGTCTTTTCTTTTGGAAAAGTATTTTATGGTCTCTGTTCTGTCTTTCACAACTTTTCAATTCACAGCAAAATTTCCTAATCACATGAAATCAAGTTTAGTGTTTTGTTGATCACGTTTTCATTCGAAGTTGAAATCGAATAATTAAAATTTAAAAAAATATAAGGAAAAAAACTGCATTCGTTTTACTTTCACCAAATTTTATTTATGTGAAACAAAACGAAAAAGAAATTCGGATGTGCAATCTAGGACACCAAAAAAATTCGGAAATTTTTATTTTCACATTTTTTATGTGAATTACTTTTTTTGGAACAGCGTCCTATGAATATATTCATAGAATCATTTTCTAAAGTGACTTTTTCCCGAGAAACGTTTTCCATTGGAAATATGATTTAGTCTTTGACTTTTTCTATAACAAAAACTGTCTCAACTGAAATTGTCATACACAGAGAAAAATATGGAGGAAACAAATTTGAGTAATCACTTGTTTAAATTTAAAAACAAAAATTGAGTAATTTTTTAATTGACGCAATTAAAAATTTACTTAAAGATTTTAAAACAATTTAATTAAATAATTTAATAAAAATTTGATAGTTTTTTTATTTTTTTATTAACTCTCATAGTTTTTTGAATTCTCGTTTAGTTTACAGTTTTTTGTGTATGTATATGAAAGTTTGTAATCATCTTTATAAAATTTTCCTATGTTTTTGAGACATAAATATGTTTGGTAAAGTTTGAAAAAACAAGTTTTTTGTTTTTTTTTTGTCAAAAAATTTAAAACTTTTTTAAACTTTTAAAAAATATAAATATATAAATTTTGAGTAAAAGTTTAATTGTGTCAATTAAAAATTTACTCAAATTTTTTTTCAAAGATTTAATAAATTTTTATTAAAAATTTACTCAATACTATTAAATCGTTTACTGGTGCAAAATTGAGTAATTTTTTACTCAATAGTATTAAAAATTTACTCAAATATTTTTTTTATTTTTTTCTGTGTAGAATCTTTGACTTTTCTTTGAAAAAAAAAAATGCAGATTATGAAAATCTTCTTTGTAAAAATGTCCCAGCATCTGATACAATTCACACTTTAAAAAAAGTATTTGGTCTCTCAAAAAATTTTAAAATATAAAAAAAAAAAAAAATTTCCCCCCCCCCCCCCCCCAACAGTTTTAAACTTACACAAAAATGAAGAATTTGATTGAGTTACATTCGAGAAAAATTCTTAAACATGTGCTGTTATGTAAATTTTTTGTTAAAAAAAAATTAAAAAAAAAGTTGCGCCCCCACCGAAATAAAATCCTGGATACGCCCCTGGTTATTAAACGAACTATAGCAGAAAAAATCGATAAACTCGAAAAGTTTTCGAAAAATAACAAAAAAAATATATATTATAGAAAAAATCAATAAATATCTTTCTTATATGTGTAGACAAATTCACACACATGGAAAGCCCTATCCTTCTTCTCTCCAAAACAGTTAAAAAATTTAAAATCGGTTGAACATTTTCTGAATTACACAAGGTTTAGTGAGCAAAGTCCTAAAAAAAAAACGTTTTTTGACAATAACTCTACAATTTGAGGGTTTCTAGAAAGTTAAATGGGCATTTTTGTGTTCTACTCGACAAAACCAACAACCTATACTATGTCACATTTGAAGTTTTTTTTTCAGTGTATCACAGTGTCATTAACGATTTGGCATTAAAATCCCTTTACTACTTATATTTGCTCAAAAATTTTGACAATGGAATCTGACAAATTCCCAAATCCTTTCCTGTTCCATTCTCCAAAAATGTTACTGTACTTATGAAATCGTTTAGAACAGTTGCCTCAAAGGATGCTTACTATATTTCTTTTGGATATATACCAGGCACAAACAATGTTGTTTTATCTTATGCCATGCTGTATCTAAATGTCATTTTCTTAAGTGACTGTGTAGCAGCAGTTTGTAAAGTGTCCATCTGTATGCTTGAGTAAAATATTTTTTTTAAAAAAATAAAATATATTTTTATTAGCCTTGTTAAAACAATTGTTGAAATCACTATGTCCAAGCAAGCTAACCAACAAGGCTTAAGAATTTAAAGAGAAAACTGCTAGCAGTACAGTGGTTTGGATTAAGTGTTGTTGAAGATGCTTCTTATTTCAAGTACATTTTTTAAAAAAAAAAAAAAAAAATAGTTAAACATTTACTTAAATATAACTTAAAATAAAGTAAAATTGTACTTAATAAAAGTTAAATTGTTTTTATCCAGAGGAGAAATATTTTTTTTAAATAAGTAGAAATTTCCTTTAACAATGATTATTTGGACCCTATGGTATCCCAATGTGAGAACCCTATGGGGCGTCCGCTTATGAGTAAGTGCCTACACTCTTCTCGGGTCATTATCGACCTCGATCCAAAATTTTGGTCAGATTCGTACTACCTTACTTAGTTTTCGAGATACGGGAATGTGGTCCTGAGAAGTTTGATCATGAAATAACTTAAAAACTATAACTTGGATAGCTTTCGGGTCTTCGTCGGTCATATTCACAGGTTAAGCACTACAAAAATGCCTATAGACTTTTTTTCGTGTCTATAGAATTTTCAGAGTTATATGCATTTTAAATTGACACGAGTTCCGAAACTTGGATTCAAAATTATGGTTCCATGGGGTCTCCAGATGAGGTCCATTCTTTGATGCAGGGTATCATGACTTTGTGCTGATGTTTATAACTACCCGAAATATTAGTCCTACACTCAAAAAAAAAAAACTGTAAAGTTAGCAAAAAAAGCATGTAAACCTACAAGAAAATTTGCTGATTTTGAACTCACAATATTTTTGGTAAAGTTAGCAAAAACGTGTTGCTAAAAATTAGTTAACTGATTTTTTTTTTTTATTTCAACTTAGTTCATACACATTTGAGGACCCCATTGGGTTCGGACCCGATAGGTCCAGACCCCGATGGGCCTACCCCTACTTGGGTTCCTTAAAAATCGTCATAGTTTTTGATCCAAAATTAGTGTCCGTTTCGCTCTATCTTGCTTAGTTTTTGAGATACATGATTTTAGGGGACCACCGGGGTTTTGAGAATTACAAAACTCGATAACTTTAAAAATATTACTCGCAGAGCTTTTTTTTTTTTTTGCGGTCTTGTTCTACGTGTTGAGAGCTACAAAAATGCTTTTGGACATTTTGTTGTGTCGGCAATATTTACGGAGATAGGAGCATTTTAAAATTTTTGGGAATGCTAACTTTTTTGGATCCAAAGTTAGGACCCATTAGGGTCCACACATGTGAAGAGGACCGGCGATACTATGGAGAGCCCGAGAACCAAGAATGGCCTCCATTTTGCTCTATCTGGCTTAGTTTCCGAGATAGCGCCATTTTAAGTTTTCTGAAAATAAAAAAAAATTTACCATTTATTTTTGCTAATATTAGCAAAAAATCTTGTAAAAATGTTGTCAACTCAATTTCAAATTTAGCAAAAGAAATTATTTCAAAGTTTGTTAAAAATTGCTAATGTGCTAAATGAAGTTTACAAGAATTTTTTGCTAACATGCTAATCTCAACTAAAATCTTGCTAAAAGTTAGCTAACTAGCGTTAGCAAAAAAAATTTGTAAATCTACTAACGTATTTTTTTGAGTGTAGACCCACCTTCAACTATACCGAACGTCTCAGAATAAATTTTTGAGTCGATTTAGATATGTCCGTCCGTATGTCAGTGCATGTTAACGATTTGTCTGAAATTTGAAACTTTAGCTACCGTTGACCAGACAACGAAACCTACAGGTATCGACCAGTCTGTATTGTTAATGGTATTAATATAACAAAGAAACCAGGTTCGATTCTCTGCTGAGGTATTATTGAAAATGGCCCTATCATTTAATATATGATACTGACATATACCAGTTTTGTATATTCGCCCTCGATATGCTCTTCTCAAGCGATGAGTTTAGAAGATATTAATAAGATTTTTTTTTACACAATCATTAACTCAAAGCATGTTTTCTGAGTTATGACGACGTTGTACTACACGGTTAGCCTCAGCGATGTTCAGGTTGAACTTTAGTTTCGACGAAAAGTGTAAGCGCAGTTCGATTTCTACTTGATTAAATGTCAAAAAACAGTTTACAGCGAAATCGTAGCTGCTCGCATTCGCGAGATATCGCGAAATTAGTGTTTTTGTATTTTCTAAAATTTTGACAATGAAGTTTTTTAAATGTCTTCAAAAACAGGGTATGCAGTTTTAATTGTATTTATTTACAGGTCACAAAACAGTTAACATCGAAATCATACATTATCAATTTCGCGAGAAATCGCAAAAAATAAAAAAAAATAATAAAAAAAATAAAAAATAAATTATTTTTTTTAAATTATTGTTTCTGTAAAGACAGTCGAGCTCAGGCTCTAATTATAATTATGTATTATAATTTTTTGATTTGTTATATCTGGTTTTGAATTGAGAAAAGTGTGAAAGAAAAATTTTAATTTTTCTAAAAATTTAGACATCCTGGTTTGTTTCTTACTAGTTTCATATTATCCAGTTATAATAATCTTCAGAAAAACTTTTAATGTCAAATTCATTTAGTTAATAGTCAATAAAACTCTATATGTGAAAATTATTTACAGATCGCAGCCGACAAGTATTGAACTCATCATCATCTGTAATACTTTGCTATTAACTGCTTGTAACGTACAATCACTCTAGAGTCTAGACCGATACGCCAAGTAGGCTGTTAAGCAAGTATCAACTAAATCTGATTTTTTCAATTCGAGTGTGGTTGTTGCTGTTGTTTTTTCTAACAGAAGACTTTGTTATTGTAATTATGTGTAAACAAACTTATTTTTAGTAATCATTATTCTTCTTCCTCTCCTTCATCAATTCTGATCTAAGTACTTATTTTTGCAAACATTGCCAGACATGGTCTATATTTTAGACACAAATGTTAGGTGTTGACATTTTTCCAAAGATACTGATTGCCACTTAGGGCGACTTATAGTCGTTATTTTTTTTAAATTATTGTTTCTGTAAAGACAGTCGAGCTCAGGCTCTAATTATAATTATGTATTATAATTTTTTTTTTTTTGCGTAAATTAGCAGTCAAGATATTGATTTGAGCAGTTTTTCCACCTTTAGCCACATAAAACTTAAACTGCATACAATATATTTGTCGTTTCTTGATTTTTTCCCTTTTTTTAGACACTAAAGAAAAAATAAATTAATTAATATAAAAGCTTGAACAGTAATTTTGCAATTTCTCGGGAAATTGATCATCTATAATTTTTATGCTTGCAGTTTTGTCAACTTTAATAACCTCGAATTCAAACTGCATACCACATTTTTGTCATTAATTGAAGTAAATGTTTTTAAAGACCAAAAATAACACAAAGTATTAAATATATACTAGTTTAGCGAGTTTTTTAGCGATATCTCGAAGAATTCAGCAGCTAGAATTTAAATGTTAACAGCCTTATCACCTTTAATCAATAGCAAATCAAACTGCATTTCGTGTTTTTCAACAATGTTAAAGAAACTTCTTTTATTAATCAAAACAAAAAATACCCCCAAAAAGCTGTTTTTCGCTATTTCTCGCGAAAGTGAGCAGCTATAATTTTTTTGTGGGCAGTTTTAATTTCTTCCAACATGCTCAAATCAAACTGCATACCACTTATTTCTTATTATTTCTAAAGTACAGGTTTTAAAAAATAATTAATTTTTAAAAAAAATTTATATAATTACGCGATATCTCGCGAAATTTAACACATACAATTTCGATATCAACAGCTATGTGACCTTTGATCAAGCACAAGTAAAACTGCATACCATGTTTTTACGAAATTTTAAAGAAACCTATCTAAAGATAAAAAACGAAAACAAAAACAATAAGAAACTAATTTCGCGATTTTTCGCGAACTAAAGAAGATAGGATTTTGATGTTTACTGTTTTGTGACCTTTAAATAATTACAATTAAAACTGTATACTCAGTTTTTGAAAATATTTAAAAAACATCAATGTCAATATTTTAAAAAATACAAAAACACTAATTTCGCCTTATCTCGTGAATGCGAGCAGCTACGATTTCGCTGTTAACAGTTTTGTGACATTTAATCTTGTAGAAATCGAACTGCGCTTACACTTTTCGTCGACACTAAAGTTCAACCTGAACATCGCTAAGGCTCACCGTGACTAAATGAGTGATATATGAAAAACAATTACCAAATTACAAAACAAAACGACATTTAAAATCTAACTGATGATAACACTACAAGTAAAGTGTTTGAAAGCGGTATAGGAAACCAGAAATGTTTTTAATTTTCAGAAATTAAAATTTCTTCCGCATTTTTCTCCTTTTTTTGAAGAAGTTTAAGTTTTTGAAATTGCTGTAATTTTTTAGTTTTCGTTGTAATCATACCACAGTGTTCACCAGTAATGCCGGCTGGCAAACAAAAAAATTAAAGCAACAACTATGTTATGATGCACTTTAAACTAACTGAACTAATGTGGCGCCTCCAGTGTAACAATACTTTAACAAACAATCAAAGATGCACAGCGCGCTAAACATGAGAACAATAAAAACATAAAAATTATCTTTCTAATTTTTCATACAATTCGTACAACTGGTTGTGTTTCTTCTAAATCAAATAAAAGAAAATAACAGAAAAATATTCTACTCAAAAAATAAGGAAAAGATTTTTTTTTGTCCACAAAAGAAAAACAATTTCCTAAAATAACAATGTTGAGTTAAGTTGAGGATTTTTTTTTTGTCATTTTCTAAATAAATGAAAAAAAGTAAGAATGAATGAATGAATCTCATATGCACTCAGAGAAAAATGCTTCATAATATTTGTGACGTGATTTTATACATATTTTTGTCATAAAATTTGATTATATTTTTGTGAAACCTTAAAAAATCTAATTTAGTTTTATGAAAAAAATCTATGAAATGCACTTCACTAAACTTCATGATTTCATAAAAAAGTCATAAGCGTGTCATATTATTTTTTTATAATATGATTAAAAAATTAGGGCACAACAATTTCAACTGCTGAAGACGATGCCTTTTTTTAGATTTTCCAATATAAATATCATAAATTTTATTTCTAAGAAAAATAAATACATTTGCTTGAATTAACGAAACATTTCATAAATACTATAAGACCTTTTCATATATATAATAAAACTTGTTATTAAAGTTCCTCCAATTTAACTGTTTTATAAATATTATGAAAAGTTTCATAAATAATATAAAACATATTTTTTAAGTATTCCATTTCAAATGAAACTATTTTATAGTATCAATGAAGTGTTTCATTAATACTATGAAATTTTTCATTAATATACTGAAAAGTTTTCATAAATGTAATGAATCAAATATCAATAAAATCTTTGAAATGTTTAATAGTATTTATGAAACATTTCATAATACTAATGAAGAGTTTCATTAAAATATAAGAAATGTTTTTCATTATATTTATGAAACCTTTCATATATCATAAATATTGACACTATGAACAGTTATGAAACTAATTAATTGTATTTATGTAACTGTTACATCGGATGAACTTTAATGAAGATTTTCATTGCATTTATGACAGTTTTTATAAATATAATGCATCTTTTTCTTTGAGTGTGGTAGAGACCTACAAAAATTAAAAAAAAAAGTTTTGTATTTTTTTTTGTCCTTAGGATATACTAGAATATCTCCTGTCCATCTTCCTGCTTCTAGCTGCTGTTGTTTAGTATTCCTTTTGTGTTTTTAAATCTGTGTTGTTTTTTTGCTTAACTTGTCTCTTGGTTTGTTTTAGACTAGTTAGTCAAATTGTCCATTGGCTGGTTGGTTAGTTTAACACAAAAGATGAACATGGAAGATGTTTAAACAGCATAACAAAGATGTCCACACTAGCTCCCTCTCTCTCTCGCTCTGTATCTCTCTCGCTGAAATGACATTATAACCCCGAGGAAGCAATGCGGCAAGGATGTTGTTTTCTTTATTTTTTTTCTTTGTTTGTATTGTTGTTTACTTTGAAACTAGTCATATAAATATACAACATATTGTTTGTTAACAGAAAGAAGTTTGTTTATATTAGAGTACATGTATTTAAAACTTGAAAATAGTTCCCATTTTTTTTTTTTGAGCTCGAGTGTTAATGTATGAAACACTACAAGTTCAACATACAGTGAGTTTAATAAGTTAGCAACGACCTATTATGGGAGACAATTTATGTATGTTAGAACTCTTTGAAAAGGGCACCATGAATTTGATTTCCGGCACGAGACCAAGAAAAATTAAACCCAAAATGTTAACACACCATTGGAGACTTTCATCTTTAAAACCCAAACTCTATTTGGAACTTGGAATATTATAACGTTATTGAAATCATCACTATTAGAACAGATTTAAAAAGTTTATTGGTCTTTGCGAAGGTCATGGTAAAGTAAGAACAGATGATGGCTTCACATTTATATATTCTGGAAGACACAGTGGCTTAGGTTAGGTAGGTTAGGTTGTAAGTGGCTGCTGACGTTTTACGTCAACACACGTAGACTCTGAGGTCCATTGTGATACCACGGGATCGTAATAGGTTTCCCTACTAGTCCCTGTCGTTAAACCAGTTTGAGCTTCTTATGAAACTCCTTAGATGTTGAATTTTGACATCCGACAAATCAGAAAGATCGTATAGCTCCATAGATCCCAGTGAAGCAAGTCGCTGACCAGAAAGTGCCGGGCAATGGCAAATAAAGTGTTCGATAGTTTCCAACTCCTCTTCATCCATGCAACTTCGGCAAAAGTCATTCGACGGCACATTTAACCGCTCTGCGTGCTTCCCTATAAGACAGTGTCCGGTAATTATAGAAACCACCGTCGAAATCTCTCCTCTTGGAAGCGATATCAGCTCACTTGTGCGCCCCTGATTAAGAGAAGGCCAAATCAGTCGTGTTGTCTCACACGTCCATCCATTTGCCCATCTTTGATTAGTCTCCGTCGCAGAACAAAGCCGTAGGTTTTGCTTGCAAGTTTCTAGAGGCATACCAACACATTCCAATTCTGTTGGAACCTGTAAGGTAGTTCCTAGTCTTGCAAGCTCATCGGCTTTGCAATTCCCTGGAATGTCTCTGTGCCCTGGGACCCATATGAGTCGTATGTTAAACTGCTTGGCCATCTCATTTAAAGACGTGCGGCAGTTAAGGGCAGATCTTGTTTTCAGAAACATTGAATCCAGGGACTTGACCGCGGCTTGACTGTCAGTATAGATGTTGACTGCGGTTGTAGACAAGACATTGCAGCTCAACCAGTCAGCCACTTCCTTTATTGCCAGCATCTCTGCCTGGTAAACACTGCAATGATCTGGCAACCTACGAGCCAGGCTCAATCCAAGCTCTTCCGAATAGACCCCAAAGCCCACTTGTTCGTGCAGCCTCGATCCATCTGTGTAAAAATTTATGGTAGCTCCACTTCCCGGAGTATCCCCCATCCAAGACTTCCTGGATGGTATCATAGTGGTAAGGTGGCGCTCAAAGAGGCTCAAAGAGGGAGCACAATCCACATTTTGTGGTATTGTTATCTTTTTCAAGATCGCGCTATGGCCACAATCGCTGCTCCTCCATTTCAGCGTGCTATTAACTCGAATTGCCGACGCAGCTGCATACTGCCTACCCAATATGTCCAAGGGTATCAGGTGAAGGAGGATTTCTAATGCAGCCGTAGGTGTAGTACGAAGAGCACCAGTGATGCACATTGACGCCATTCTCTGTACCTTCGTGATAAAGACACAGTTCGCTTTTGTTTCTAAAGCAGGCCACCAGACAATGATTCCATACAGCAAAATTGGACGCACCACTGCTGTATAGATCCAATGAACGACTTGAGGGCTAAAACCCCATCGTTTTCCAATGGCCCTTTTACAGGAATACAAAGCAATCGTTGCTTTTCTCACCCGTTCCTCAATACTACGCCTGAAATTCAGCTTCCTATCTAGAAATACTCCAAGATACTTGGCTCCATCTGAGAAGGTGATTTCAGTACCATCCAGAGAAATAGGATCAAAAGCAGGAATCTTATTTTTCCTTGTAAATAAAACAAGCTCTGTTTTACTAGGATTAACTCCTAGACCACAGTCTCTTGCCCATTTAGACAGATCTTTCAGAGAACCCTGAAGAATGTCCCGCAATGTTGGCGGATGCTTCCCCTTTACCGCTATCGCGACATCGTCAGCATATGCAACAACATGACAACCACGTGCTTCTAGAGATAGTAGCATTGAATTCAGTGCCAGGTTCCAAAGAAGCGGCGAAAGAACACCTCCTTGTGGTGTGCCCCTATTGACAAATCGAGATATGACGGACGCTCCCAATTTAGACGTTATACGTCTACTGGCAAGTAGGCTTTCCACCATTAAAACGATTTCACGCTTTACTCCCAGACCAGACAATGCCAATATTATCGATTCTGGGATGACATTATTAAAAGCCCCCTCAATATCAAGAAAGGCCTCCATAGTGTACTCCTTTACCGAAAGCGATCTCTCGATGGTACCAACGAGCTCATGAAGAGCTGTTTCTGTTGATCGTCCCTTGCTGTATGCATGTTGCTTTGTCGAAAGCAACCTCGGGTCAATCACTCTACGCAAATATGAGTCTATCATTCGTTCCATTGTCTTTAACAAAAAAGAAGACAGACTAATTGGTCTGAAATCCTTCGGAGCTGTGTGGGAACTTTTCCCAGCCTTCGGGATAAATACGACTCTGGTATCCCTCCATTTTAAAGGAATATACTTACGACCAGTTGATGCATGCTGTGTATAGATTATACAGCAACGGGGCTATATAGTCCGACACTTGCTGCAACTCAGCCGGGATTATACCATCAGGTCCCGGGGATTTATAGGGCCTGAAGCTTTTTATCGCCCAGATTAATGTTGGCATATTTATTATTTCCGAAGCAATTTCAGATGCTTGGGCGTCAGAACGTTCCAAAGCTTGAAACGGCGTCATGGAATTGCCCGGAAAATGCGTGTTTAAAAGGAGATCCAGCGACTCTCCACTGGAGGAAGACCACACCCCCATTAGGATCTTTCAGGTATCCCAGGGTGCAAGGAGAAGAAGCCAGAACCTTGCGCAGCCTGGATGCCTCAGAAACGTCTTCTATGTTTCCACAGAAGTTTTTCCAAGAATCACATTTTGCATTTCTGATCATCTTTTTATAACTCTTAAGTTGCAGCCTGTATGCAGACCAGTCCTCGTCCGCTCTTGAAAATTTAGCCTTATTAAAGAGCTTTCTGCAGGAATCTCTGCTCGTCTGCAACTCATTTGACCACCAAGGTGGCTTTTTTTCCCCTCTAGGCTTTGCAGAAGGGCAAGACGCATCCAGGCACCTATTACAAACATTTGTTATATGGTCAACCAGACAGTCAATTTCCACCAAACTATGTGGTTCAGATAAGGGTACTTCATCCAAAAGCAAAGAAAAAGTCTCCCTATATTTCACCCAGTTTGTTCTCCTCAGATTTCTAGAGACTGTCTCAACCGGGGCACGCTCCCTGAGTAAAAACTCAATGTAGCGATGATCTGAGAAAGAATGCTCTTCCAAAACTCTCCAGTCATCAATTCTATCAGACAATGTATCTGATACAAGTGTTACGTCAAGAATCTCTTGCCGCGTACTTGTAACGAAAGTTGGTTCACCACCCTTGTTACAAATATACAGGTTAGTGCTTAACAAAAACTCCAAAAGTGATTCGCCTCTATCATTTGTGTCTGTACTTCCCCATATCGAATGATGTGTATTAGCATCACAACACACTACTAACTGGTGTCCCCTAGATTCAGACTCCCGAATTAGACCGACAACCTTCTCCGGGGGTATTGACCCCGGATTAGGAAAATACGCAGAGGCGAGCCAAATAGACTTCCCATGAAGCTCTAAGCTAGCCGCTGTAACATCCATATCACTAAAAGTTGATAAAAAGAATATATTTAAGCCATTTTTTGCCAAGATGCAGGCTCTTGGTGAGCCCTCACCTTTGGCAACCACCAACTTAAACCCAGGGGTCTTCAATCCGCAAACCCTGCCACCCCGCACCCAGGGCTCTTGGATAAAAACCAAGTCAACTGCTCCTGTCGTCAGGCGCAGCAAGAGTGCAACTGAGGCTGCCTTACAGTGATGGAGGTTTATTTGTAGGAACCGCAACATCTTGTTTTATTTCCACCATCCTTTCCACCACCGTGTTATTGGCTTCATCCTCCGTGTTATCAAAGAGGTCGCATTCGTCCCCAGATTCGGTTTCAAATAAGCCAGATATATATCCCATCTGTTCTGAATCGGAGGCAACAGAACTCTCCGAATTCCTCACTGCATGGGCCTCGTCCTGAATGTCACCCATCGTGGCATCAGCTTTATCCTCCATGCCATCACAGAGGTCGCATTCGTTACCAGATTCGGTTTCAAAAATGCCAGATGCATCTCCCATCAGCCTAGAATCGGCCAGCTGAATATCAACCTTTTCCCGATTCTCCTCCTCAGCCGACTCTGCCACTGGCTTGTCTGCGTCCAAAAAAGTCTTCTGGTCGCCCTTGTAGACATTGACTCTTATATGAAAAAATCCAAATCTAATAATGCCGTCAGTCCTGGCTAAAGGCGGAAGCGATTCCTCATTAACCAAGACCACTGCTTGACGACGAGCGCCCTCCATCTCACCCAATCTGGCAATTTGCCAATTCTGAGTTGGAAGGTCAGGATTGCAGACTTTTATCATCTTAAGAATCACCGCAGTGTCATTTGTAGCCATTGGGAACCATGCATGAGCTCTGGGTTGCGAGGGGATATCATGTTTTTCCACAACGTCCAGTCTGGCTCCAGGCCATAACTCTCCCACTTGGCTAATGGCAACCTTAAACACGGCTGCGGATCTTTCGTTCCCAAAAGCAACGAGTTTTACTCGCCCCTGATACCAACCTGCGTTGACAGTAGTAGGGAGAAAATCAGGCATACTCTCAAGGAGCCTATAGTAGATTTCATTTAGTTTAGTTTCAACTAAACTCCACTTGTCCCTTGGAATACTACAATCCCCATTTTGCCTGTTTATCACAGCCCTAACGAAGTTACCTTTAACCACTTCACTAAAAGACTGAGTCCAGACGTTGCCGGTCACCTTAGATCTCTTAGGTAAAGGTTTCTCGTCGGGCGAGCGCAACCTTTTACCAGACTTCGATGACGAGGCCGAAACAGCGCTCTGTTTGTCAGATGCGCGCATTGCCGAAAGTTTTTCCTGTTCTTCAATGACTCCTTTCGCCCATGATAGCGACGCCCTCTCACGTTCGGAAAGCTTCGTTCCATCAAGTTGGCTTAGTCTGTTAATTATTTTCAAACAAAGCCGTCTCTGGTTGTGCCTGACCTTTGATGGTTTAAGTTTATTTTTCTTTTTACCACCAATATTAGGCTGGGCACCCCTACCAGAATCAAGGTCGGACTTCAAGGTCGCAACCAGACCAGTGCTAGGACCAGCACCAGTCGGTGTGGCAGAGCCTCGAATTAAATCGGTATCATTTGTGTCCATATTTTCATTTTCCTGGATGTGGTCATGAAAATATTACAAAAATACCTATTACGAACAATTTCAAAAATTCAATTAATAGCACGGAGATAAATTAAAACACGTCCACACTTGTCAACAGTTGAACGAACACAGTGGCTTACCGAGGGCAAGTGGTGTAGGATTCTTACTATCCAAAGATGTGAAGATGTTGAATTGTGCTGAAAAAACAATCTTGTAATTGGGGAAACACTTTTTTCACATAAATGGGTGCATATGATAACTTGGGTCTCGCCAGACCATCGTACAGAAAACCAAATTGAACACATTATAATCAGTAGGAAATGCAGAGGTTCTGCTATCGATGCACCACTAGGAAGAAATGCCGATGGCTCTACTGACCATCACATTATGACTGGTGTAATAAGACTTAAGATTGCTGATATAACAAGAGAGATAACCTGTACACTAGGGTTATAACTTTTTGAATTTTTAGCAAATATCAAAAAGTCCATCGCATAGTCGTATAGGCCATAAAAAAATATTAAGAAACGATGTCTTACTTTTTCGCGATCGTTAAAAAAGTTCACGCACCAAACGCGATAAAGTTTTGAAAATTAGTTTTTCTTTTAAGTATAAACAAATTAAATTTAATTACAAAATATTTGGGATTTTCTTATAAATTCATTAATATAAAAACAAAATCTCATCAATTAGATGGAGCGCGCGAAACAATCGCAATATCGCGATTTTTTAAATTAGCTAAATTTTAGTGTCAAGTGATAGGTGCTATGTGGCAGTAATTCTTTTCAGCAACTAAAGATTATAATCGCGGAATTATTGTGCTTTTTCGCGGATTATATAAATAAGTTATATATTGGTTTCTTCTGATAGGTAGTCATGAGTTTGTGACAATTTTCAAATAATTAAGATATGACGTCATAATAAAACATTTTTAAAACAAAAAAAAATAAAAAAAAAATATCATTCTTGGGGGAGTTTTAGAAATTGCATTCGGTACGTGAACTTTTTTCACCGAAATGACCGAAAAAATATATTTTTTTTTCTGTACACCATTGCCCCATAGCGTGTTGTGATGGACTTTTTTTGTCCAAAAAAGTTATAACCCTACTGTACACTGCAGGAAAAGTTGCAAATGAGAAACTACATTCGGAAAATATAAAGGAGGCTAGCAACACATTACGACGCACTCATAAAAATCTTCATACACACAATCCAAGATATTGGAAAGAAATAATGGAAGTATTTTTAAGTGCTGACAAACAACACGTAGGTACACTAGGGCGCACAGTGGTCAATTTCGCGAGATAGCGGTCAAAACTCTATAACTTTTGACCGGATTGGTATTTTTTTACGCAATTTGTTTTGTTCAATAGGAGGGACTTTAAGCTTCAATTTGCGTGTTCAAACGTAAAAATCGACTGATAGGAACGTAAGTAATGTGGAGTTAAAAATGCATTTTAATTTTTTGTTGAGTTTCCATGTAAAAGTTGAATATTTTGACATTTTAAATAGGTATTTTTTTTATAATTTATTATTTTCTTCAATCGTATTTTACAAACCAATACTTATTTATTATTTCTAAACTTAATTTTGGTCAGAAAATGCCAACATTTGGCCCCTGACATTTATTTAGTCTCAATATTCACATTGGCCAAAGGTTGGTTTTTTTGGAAGAAAGCTAATTCTTGTGAGGATTAAACTGAAAAACAACACTGAAATTCCCAACAATATCAATACCATTTGGATATATTATATACAGAACACAACATCGATAAAATTTTAAGTAAACTTTTACTATTGATTTAAAGTGCACATATATTTTATTTAAATGTATTAATAAAAATTTTGTACTAAAATTAGAAACAAATTATAATCTTTAAACTACACTCAGAAAAAAAACTAACTAAAAAATGGGAAAACTAACTAAATCCAAGGAAAATTGATAATGATTTAGCTCCATTGCCATGTATTCCTACTTTTTAGTCCATATTTTTCTTTAAAAGAAGGACAAATTTGAACTAGAAAATGGGAAAAAATTTTCCATTTTTTGGTTAAAAAAACATTTCTGATTAGGAAATTTTTCCTAAAAATTATTTAATTTTATATTTTTTTAATGGTTTATTTATAGAATAGCATGTGAATACACACATAATTCTCATTGGGTACATATTTTATTAGAAATATAAAGAAAGGTTTGTTTCTTAAAGACAAGTAATAAATTTAATTAGTTTTTTTAGCTAAATTACAACAACAACTTTGTACTTGACGTTTGTTCCCAGTAGTGTTGTAAAAGTATTGAGTATTTGAGTACCGAGTACTCAATACTGCCTATTTTTTCGAGTACTCAATACTCAAAAGTAACTACTCAATACTTTCAGGGTTGTATTTTTTCACTTGAAATTCATAATTTAACCAACAAATAAAACCATAAAATGCAACTCTGTGTATGAAATATATTTTATTTTTTTTCTAGAAAAATAATTTTAAATTTGATTAAAAATTATCTAAACTTAAAAGCGAATGCCTTGTTATGCAAACACAAATAGAATTTTGATAAAAATTAATAAAATTGTAATTTATAAAACTCTATTTTTAAATTTTTCAATTTCAAAAAAAGTATTGAGTAGTATCGAGTACTCAGTTGAAAAAGTATCGAGTAGTATCGAGTAGTCAAAAGTAACCACAATTTACAACACTAGTTCCCAGACTATGGGAAAACACGACAAAGCCAAGGTCTTTGTTGTGATTAAAATATTATGTTTTTTTCTAACACATACATGTGTAGAAAAAAATGTTTTTTTTTTTTTTTTTTTTTTAATAAATTTTTATTTGCAATCTATTTTACAATAATAAGCAAATTAGTTAAATATTTAAAATAACATAAGTTTTAATCTCCACTGAGGTTAAAACGTTTCTACATACGTACAATAAATACGTGTATAACTTATTCAAAACTTATTTTGTTTTAATTATTTATATTTACAAATTGGTTTTCTATGTGTATTTACATATTTACATATTTACAATTTTCATTTTCTGAAAGGTAGATCTAAAATATGGTGTCTTTTAAGTCTGTTAACCTCTTCACTGTCATCAAGTAGACTAATTGCAAGTGGGTTTGAATGATTACTTAGTCTTTCAAGATATCTAGAGCTAAAATTTTGAATTTCTTCTTTTACTTTTTGTATATTTAAGTCTTTATGAATATTATTATTGGTTATAAACCAGGGAGCATTGGCTATCATTCTAAGGGTTTTAGATTGGTAGCGTTGCAAAATTTCAATATTGGAGTTGCTTGCAGTACCCCAAAGCTGAATTCCATATGTCCATATGGGTTTCAAAATGGTTTTATATAACAAAACTTTATTTTCAAGGCTCAACTCTGAGTTTCGACCTAACAACCAATACATGCGCCTCGTTTTTAAATCTAAATGATTTCTTTTTGCCTTTATGTGGTTCTTCCATGTTAATCTTCTATCTAAATGCATTCCTAGGTATTTGACACAATCTGATGTAGGAATTATTTCATCATTGAGATAGATTTGCGGGCAGTCACCCTTTCTTAGTGCAAATGTAATGTGCGTAGATTTTTCAGCATTTACACAAATGTTCCATCTTTTTAGCCAAATTGAAATGTTATTAAGATGATTTTGGACCAGATTTGAGGCTTCAACTTTACAGTCACTACTTGCCATTAAAGCAGTGTCATCCGCGTATGTTGCTACTACAACGTTGTCATCAACCGGCATATCAGAGGTGTAAATCGTGTATAGCACAGGGCCAAGAACACTACCCTGTGGAATACCAGCCTTTATATCACAAATAGTCGAAAATTCATTGTTTACTTTAACATAAAAATAGCGATTTTGTAAATATGATTTGAGTACTAAATAGAAAGGTGCAGGAAGATGTTGTTTAAGCTTGAAAAGAATGCCTGGATGCCAAACCCTATCAAAAGCTTGCTTGACGTCCAAAATACAGCAGAACAAAACTGTTTTTTTTCTAACGCATTTCGTACTACATTTACAACTCGATGGCATTGTTCCGGTGTTCCATGTTTATATCGAAATCCAAATTGATATTCAGGTATAATATTTTTTTTATCTAATATTGGCTGTAATCTCCGCAAAAAGAGTTTTTCAAAAACTTTTGAGAAAGTAGATAAAAGACTTATAGGTCTATAAGACTTTATATCATGTTCTGGTTTACCTGGTTTTGGCACCATCATTATTTCAGCACATTTCCATTGTTCTGGAAAGTGGTTTAGTCTCAAAATTGAGTTGTAAATCAAAGTTAATAAAATAATGGCTTTTTTAGGTAAAGCTTTAATATCTTTGGCACAAATTTTATCAAAACCAGGTGACTTTTTGTTATTAAGAGTAGATATTTCTAGTTCCACTTCATAGGGAGATATATGTTTGATGGGTAAATCCATTTGACATGGGCTGTCGAGAAATGAAGATACCACTAATTCATCTTCTGGGTTATTGAATGAAAAAGGTTGAAAAGTAGATTCCAAATATTGTGAAAACGCATCGGCCTTACTGGAATCGGGTTTACACCACGAACCATTTGTATCTTTTATGGGTACATTTCTTTTTACTGGTCTTTTTAAGTATTTTGTAGCATTCCACAGATTATGCTCGTTAGTTTTTGAAGATTTTAGGTTTCTTAAATAATAGCTGAGTTGTTCGCTTTTATAGTCAGCTAAACGTTGTTTTAGTTCATTTGTAGCCCGATTTAAATTAGTTTTATCAACTGTGTTTCTAGTATTTTTCCAAATTCTCCTTAATCTTCTTTTATTTTTAACAAGATCTCTAATTTCCGCTGAAACTACTACTTTATTTCGATTACTTGTCTGTGAATCAGTTGGTGTCGATACAAACGATGCTTCATGAATTAGATTTGTAAAATTTTCTACAGTACTATCAAGTTCAAAATCATCTTTTATTCGAATATTAAGACTAATATTTTGCTCCATCCAATGTTTAAACGAGTTAAGATCGGTTCTAGGAGAGATCACTTTATAAGTTTCATTAGTAGGTAAACAGTTTGTGCTATAATTAACTATAAGCGGTGAATGATCAGAACTTAGCTCATCAGTATCCAAAATATCTAAAAGATATCTTGAAATACCGGAATAAACTACAAAATCCAATAAATCTGGAATTTTATTGGGGTCACCTGGCCAATGAGTAGGTCTCCCGGTAGAAAGCACAGAAAAATTATTATTTCTTACACTTTTATAGAGTTCTTTGCCTTTGGGATTTTCAGTTCTTGAGCCCCACCATGGATGCTTGGCGTTAAAATCTCCTCTGACAATAAACTTATCTCCAAGTTTCAGAAAAAAATCGTCAAAATCATTGCATTTTATATTATGCCTGGGAGGAAAGTAGATAGAATAAATAGATACATTACCATTGTCACATTTAACTTGGATTCCAGCAGCTTGAAGATGTGGTTTTCTGTAATTATCGAGTGTAGCGTATTTTAAGGAAGATTTAACTAAAATAGCAGAGCCACCATGAGCTCTATTTTCAGGATGGTTGCATGAAATTAAATCATACCCTTTTATTTTGAAGTAAGTTTTGTCAGTAAAATGGGTTTCAGATATAAGAAATATATCGATGTGATGTAGTTGCATAAATATTTCAGTTTCTCTTGCGTGATTTGGAAGTCCGTTGGCATTCCATATTGCTATATGTAAATTTATTTGCATAATTTTGAAATAAGCATTGTTATCATATTTAGCAGATTAGCTAACATGGCTTCAATTCTATCCATTGAATTATTGTTGATATTATTATTATTATTGTTAACTTGATTTGAATTTCTTAAAGCTTCGGAATAAGATTGATTATTAGTAAATTGATTTGTGTTTGTAAAGGTGTTATTATTTCTATTGTTAAGTTGTGGGAAATTATTTGGATCTGTAAAATGATTATACGATTGACGATGGTTATAGGAGTTGTAACCTTGGTTCGTTCTTTTTTGGTAAATTTTTTTATATATTTGGCACCCTCTGTAGTTGGCCGTATGTTCTTTTAAACAGTTAGCGCAACGAGCTGGCGAATTAGCATCTTTACTGCATTCAGTAGTTGAGTGACTAAGTCCACATTTAACGCAGTTATATGGTCTCTTGCAATAGGTCTTCGTATGTCCGAAAAGCTGACATCTATGGCATTGTACTATTTCAACATTCTTTCTAGGTGCTTCAACAGAAATTACTGCATGATTAATATGCTTAATATTAAAAATCTCTTTGTTGTTGGATTGGGGATCCAAATCAATATAAAACATTGGTAGAGGTTCTTTGGTTACCCTAGTTTTGACATTAGTTATACTACGTACATTATGACCTAAAAGAATTAATTCTGCTTTAATGTCCTCAGTAGGAGTGCTGTGGTGTAGCCCTTTTATTACTACCCTATAAGAACGTTCTTGTTTTAACTGGTAAGTGTGAAAGCCTATACTACGACTTTCTAAATATTTAACTAATGTTCTATAAGAATCAATTGATTTTACCATAAGCCTAATCTGACTATTTTTTAAACACTTGTAGTTAAACTCTTCTTTTGGTATAATAGTAGAAATATTACTTATCATATTAATTATGTTTATGACATCAGGAATGTATATTGGTGGGGGTTTTGGTACAGATGCTGTTGTTGTTTCCATTTCATTATCATCATCAACGTCATCATCGTTTTCTTCATCATCATTAAGTAACATTGCAAATTGGTTGCTGGTACTTGGTTGTGGTGGATCATCATTATTAACAATTACTCTACGTTTGTTTTTGTATAATTTAGGTGAACTAAATTGTTGTCGTTTTCGGTTATTTGAAATTTTTTGCCATTGTAAATCACTAGCGTCTTCAGCTCCATCATCATCACCAGCCATAGTGTTGTTTTCAACAAAACAACAAAATAGCTCAATGCATTGAGTTTGCTTTAACTTAAAACAACAATGTGTTTAAGGGGATTAAAATTCTTTCAAAAAGATCACTAATCCCTTTGTTTGTTTCAAGTAATAACTTTTTGTTAGTTTTTTTTTTCTTTTTTTTTTTTTGCAAGATTATGCGTAAATCAATCAATACATCCGATCACTATCACAGTTGATGAAAGACTCCAGAAGAAAAAAAAAATAAAAAAAATGTAAATATTAAATTTATTACTTGTTATACAAGATCAAACCTTTTGTATTCATGTACTACAAATAATAAACGAAATGTGAACTACTTACAAGCAAGCATGAAAAAAAAATAAATCAACAAAACAATTTCAAGTTATGAAAAATTTACTAAACTTGTGGAAAAAACTTCCTCAAATTAAAGAAGATAAATATGATGAACTAACTGGTAGTAAATTACGTCCTAAAACTGAATTTTTTGAACTAAATTTTGTTTTAAGAAATATGTCTTAAAAATAAAGATTTTTTTTTCAATTATTTGGGAAAATTTTTTTGGCGGTAAGAATTTCTTCCACGTATTAGGGAATTCTATTTAAGGAAAATTATAGCCTATTTAACAGTCCATGAACTAAAATATTTTCCTAAAAGTTAGGAAAATTTCCAAAATTTTAGTAAATTTTAAATTAATTGTGGGAAACTTTATAAACTATTTTGAAGAAAAATTTTCCAAAGTTTAAGTTTCTTATTTTTTTTGAGTGTAGTACATAAACATAATATAACAGGTACTTGGTTTTACCAGCTATTTCCATTGGTTTTAAATTTATTTGCAATTTTCAAGTATTTAAGTTGTGTAATATTAGATGGCAATAAAATATTTTTTACCTTTTCCAAATGAATTGCTAGATACCACATAATTTGAGAGTTAACAGGTACTTGGTTTTACCAGTTATTTCCATTGGTTTTAAATTTATTTGCAATTTTCATGTATATAAGTTATGTAAGTAATATTAGATGGCAATAAAATAATTTTTTACCTTTTCCAAATGAATTGCCAGATACCACATAATTTGAGAGTTCTATTGTCATTTTTGTCAAAATTTTGATACACCCTTCTATGTGGACTAGGTCCAAATATGGGCCAACTTCTCCTAATTTCAACAGAATTATTTTTTGGGTCAATAAGAACTCTTGTACAAAATTTCATCAAAATATATGCATAATAGTCACTTTCACATACAAATAACTTCTCAAAAAATATGACGAGCATTTGTACCGAATATCTTACCTTGGGTCAGAAAAATTGCTGTAGCTCAAAAAGTGCAGTCCCGATGCATGAACATGTATATATAGGAATGTAGGGGAGAGTTAGGACTACAAAATAGTAAATTTGTGTTTTGACTCAGCTTGACTCACAGGAGTTGTGCTCTATGAAGTAGGAAATTTCCGATAAATTTGACCTTTTTTAAAAAAAATATTTAAATTGTTCTGAAAACAGTAGAGCTTCAATTTTTTTACCAGTAATAGGAAATAAGTTAAGTTACAACACAAAATTTATTTCGACCAAAAATCTTGAAAAACAAAAAAGTTATGATCATTTAAAATTTAAAAATTAACTAAAAATATCATAAATTTTCTAAATTCTGAAAAAGCCCATTTTGGACCACCCTGTTCTTAGTGAAATAGTTGAAATAGAGTTATAATTTTTTGGCTCTCTAGGTTTACTACTGTCTACTTTCATATGAGTCTAATAACTTTAAAATCGGAGAACAAAAACCAAAAGGAGTTTTGGCCGCTATCTCAAAATATTGACCACAGTGTGGCGTTTCATCAAAAACTTTTTTTTGGATTTTTGCAACTCTTGAAGCGGAATATGAATTCTTATGGCCTAAAAGATTTTTGAGATTTTTTTCAGATTTTTGGAATGTCGGGATCAACTCGCTCAAATCGATTTTATCAAAAAAATGAGGTTATGAAACATAATTTTTTTTATTTTTTGTTCTCTGGTGCCTTTTTTTAACAAAACCGGGTATAATACTTCTAAATGTTGCTAGCCTCCTAAAAAAATATTCGCGGTCAAAATAATAAGTTCAAGGGTCACTAAGATGACCTTTAAAGTAAAAATTCAGAATTTCCCGTGTTCCAACCTTAATAATTTGAGAAATATGCAATATATGAACGTAATGATGAATCCGTTAGATAGGTCTTTCTAATACCTTTAATTTAAAACCAAAATGACATTTGTCACTTTAGTAGAAATATTAAAAAACTAAGATAAACTCATTTTTTCCCCCATTTTACAGAAAATCGAAGGGAATCCAATAGTAGTTTTTTTGTAAAGTTGAAATAATAAACTTAAAAGAAGTTTTTTTGATTGCATTTAGTGTTTCCAAACCGGAAAACCGGGTTTTTGTCAAACCGGTTTTTTTGACAAAAAACCGGTTTTTAGGTTAACCGGCTTGGAAACACTAACTACAATCTATAAAAAGTCTTTAAAAGTTATTATTTTAACTTTACAAAAAAAAACTACCTAATGCACCAGTTCAATTTTCGATAAAATGGGGGAGAAAATAAATTTTTCCCAGTTTTTTATTTTTTTTAACATTTCTACAAAAGTGACAATAGTCAGATTGGTTTTAAATGAAAGGTGTTTTAAAGACCTATCTAACGGATTCAACATGACGTTCACACATAGCTTATTTCTCGAATTATTGAGGTTAAAACACGGGAAATTCTGAATTTTTACTTTTAAGGTCATCTTAGTGACCCTTGAACTTATAATTTTGACCGCGAATATTTTTTTTTAGGAGGCTAGCAACATTTAGAAGTAATGTATCCAGTTTTGTAAAGAAAAGGCACCAGGGGGAAAAAATAAAATAAAATGATGTTTCATAACCTCATTTTTTGGATAAAATCGATTTGAGCGAGTTGATCCCGACCTTCCAAAAATCTGAAAAAAATCTCAAAAATCTTTTAGGCCATAAGAATTCATATCCCGCTTCAAGAGTTGCAAAAATCCAAAAAAAAGTTTTTGATGAAACGCCCTAAGGTACACCCACAGAGATAGAAGAAGTGAGAGTGCTAAATTCGCCTGTGTCGAATCTTTTATACCCTAAAATAGTTTAAAAAAATCCAGGGGCGTGTTTTTTAAGGTGGATGTTGTTTTTTGAGGGGAGCTGTGGGGATACCTGTCCCTCTTACAATAAATTTATACTAATTGATTTGTTATTCATTTTACACAACCCCAGTAAAAACTTTGTAATAAGTCCCCATTACCGCCTTCATTCTATGTAATGAGGACTCGTTACCTGCTCGATTACTTCTTGTTAACAAATAATGAGTTACCGATAACCGGACGAGCTAGCTCGTATGGGCGCCATTCTACCATCCAACGCAATTAGGACCGATGTACATCTGGGCCTGGATGCTATTTACATGGAGATCAGGAAAAACTTTGAACGCCAAGAAGATTCAAGATGGGAATGCAGACATGACTGTATCCAAACAAAGGCTCTATGGACTCGCGGCGAAAATCGTGTTCAAAAAACGCTTTTACATATGGAAAAGGCAGATCTAAGGAAGTATGTAGGTATAATAACAGGCCACACCGGCTTGAAATGTTATTTGAAAAAGTTAAGATTAATTATGGATGACTTGTGCAGATGGTGCGGGGACGAAGAGACAGTGGAAGATTCACTCCATTATCTTTGTCAGTGCCCTGCACTATCTCGCACTCGATTTAATTGTTTTGGCTCTTATTTCTTTCAGAATGTGGAGGAACTAAGAGGGATCAGCCCGTGGAAGATGTTAAAATATATTAAGCTGAGTAAATTTGATGAGACGCATGTGTGGACTTAAATAGTCATGCTATGGGACAGGAAGACAGAAGAACGTGAATTAATGTATAGAGAAGCCCAACACCCCACCACAATCCCCCCTCCCCGCCCCCTTCAACACACCCCCTCTTCATGAGGTATCACTATGGATCAGGATCTGGTCTTGTGGACACTATGTCAACCTCTCAACCTAACCTAACCTACCGATAACCTCATATAGAACCGGTTACTTTTTATTAACAAATAATGAATTACCGATAACCTCATACAGGACCGGTTACTTCTTGTTAACAAATAATGAGTTACCGATAGCCTCATGCAGAACCGGTTACTGGTAAATACGATTTAAAATATTTGATACGTTGTACAAATAATTTTTTTTATTAAAATTAAAAAATGCTAAAGAAAATTTAGAAAGAACTTGCACATTTAGCTTAAAAAAGATTAACATTTCTCTACTTTTTCTAATAAAACTCCGTTAACAGAAATTTAAATTCAGGAATTCTGATTAAAATTGGGAACAGGCAAATTAAAGTTTAGAAAACCAAATTGATATTTAAAAACCTGGATCTAGCTGACACTTGATAGTGATTTATGAGCCTTAATTAGTCTTTACATAACTTCTATTGAAGTTTTCTGAATTTTAATTGGCCTTTTCTAAATTGTAATTATTTTTCTAGAAATTTTGGGGCGTTTTCCAAATTTTAATTTAACTCATTTGTTTGTCGTGTTGTTTAAAGTATGTTAAAACCGGACAGTATTTCCCTTAAAAACTGGGGGGGTGAAATAAAGCCATAGGCAATAAGGCCATATGGCCTTATTTCCCAAAGAGTTGAGAAATAAGGCCATATGGCGTTATTACCAACCACTGTTGGAAATAATGCCATATATGGCTTTGTTACTCATTTGAATATTTTTTTAAAAATGTTCATCATTATTTTGCGGAGAGTGTGGAAATATATTTCCACGTAAATCCTGCTACCCAAAAAAAAAATTATTTAGCGAAGCCGCTAAATTAATTTATGGAGTTTGAAATGGCGTACGGGCATAGCGCCCAAGGTCTTATCACCCAAAACCGTAAATGTCATATCGCTCAAGCTGCGACATATAGCCCAAAATGGTAGGTCTAAAAATGTCATTTCTCCCAAAACCAAATTGTCAAAAAATTCAAAATATTTTTTTTGACGAAATGTCGAAATTACGACTTCTATGATTAGTTTTTTTTTTTTTTGAATAAAGGTTTTCTGCGTAGCTGGCCTTTGGCCGGGCTTAGGGATTACAAACTCCATGCATTAAACCCACTCTCTCTGCAATCCAAAGCTATTTTGGTTATCAGGCCTTTTTGAGGCATAACAAATTTGATAGCGCAAAGGCCTGCTACCCTAGAAAACTTTACTTTGCGGAGAGGGTGGGTTTAATGCATGTAGTATTAAACCCACCCGGCTACACAGAAAAACTTTTTTTGTTAAAAAATCTTAAAAAACAATGCAAAATATTTTGCGGAGAGGGTGGGGAATCCTGTCCACAGGCGTCTAAGGAATGGAGTTTGTAATCCCTAAAATAGTTAAACAAAAAAAGATTTTCTGCGTAGCCGGCCATCGGCCGGGCTTAGGGATTACAAACTCCATAAATTAATTTAGCGGCTTCGCTAAATAATTTTTCTTTGGGTAGCAGGATTTACGGGGAAATATATTTCCACATTTTCAACTGATATGGCTTTATTTCCACTTTGGTTGCAAAATCAATATGACTTTATTGCTCAATCGTGTTGGTAATAAAGCCATATGGCCTTATTTCCCATTGAATTGAGAAATAAGGCCATATGGCCTTATTGCCTATGGCTTTATTTCACCCCCCCTTAAAAACTTACTGACTCTTATAAAGACTAAAAACTTAAGATGGTGATTAATGGGGGGGGGGTGAAATAAAGCCATAGGCAATAAGGCCATATGGCCTTATTTCCCAAATAGTTGAGAAATTAGGCCATATGGCGTTATTACCAACCACTGTTTTGAATATTTTTTCAAAATGTTCATCATTATTTTGCGGAGAGTGTGGAAATATTTTTCCACGTAAATCCTGCTACCCAAAAAAATTATTTAGCAAAGCCGCTAAATTAATTTATGGAGTTTGAAATGGCGTACGGACATAGCGCCCAAGGTCTTATCGCCCAAAACCGTAAATGTCATATCGCCCAAGCTGCGACATATAGCCCAAAATGATAGGTCTAAAAATGTTATTACTCCCAAAACCAAATTGTCAAAAAATCCAAAATATTTTTTTTGGACGAAATGTCGAAATTACGATTTCTATGATTTGTTTTTTTTTTAATAAAGGTTTCTGCCATATGGCCTTATTTCCCATTGAATTGAGAAATAAGGCCATATGGCCTTATTGCCTATGGCTTTATTTCACCCCCCCCCCGTGTTTAATGCGGTTTCCATGGACTGAGCAGCAGTCGCTTCTGTAAATTTGTTATTGGTCCTGCCCTAGCAGCCAAATGTCCTTTTCTACGGTGTTCCAAGATATATTTTCGGTCCTTTTATTATTTGAATTTTACAATCAAACATTTGGAGTGATGGATATCAACGTAAACATTGGTTCCGTTGGCTTTTCTTACATTTAGATTGTAGAAATTTTCCCGCTTGGTTGCTCTTGAAATAACCGCGTTTAACATGAACTTTATCATCCTGACGAATAGGCATGAAGCGAACATTTCACTTTTGACGCAATTCCTTGCTGAGGGAAGACTGCCAATTTTTAGGACTAATGTATGCTGTTATTTGGTAGCATTTTTGTAAGGAGTGGGTAACGAGTTATTTTTGGGCTACTTGTAGCTCATTATTTTTGGTATATAGTTTTTCAGTAGCATACTCGTAAGTGAGTGGGTATGCGGTCATTACTCCAATGACATCGCCATGTTAAAATAATAAGTGTTTCACCAACATATTAACTAGATATCACCATCTATTTTAAGGCGAAAACCCCATTACTTGGTAATAGAAGTTTTTACTTGGACAGTTATACAATTTTATCATCATTTTAATGATTTCTTTTACATCCACGCTCACAAAAGTGGGCAGCTCAAAAAAAATCATAATTTTCTAACCCCCTGAGTTCAACTACAGGAATTTGAACTTCTTCTTTCTTAAAGCTGCTTAACAAAATTATAAAAAACATGTAAAAAAAAAATTGTTTTTCAGTGGTTGGTTTAGTTCTTCAAGGGGAAATGCTTCCCCCTTATCTGATTTTGCCCGTTTACGAACTTAAACTGCCTATGACCATACAAGATATTTGTGCCAAACTTCAGGATCCTAACTCTTTTATTTCGGACTGCATTGTGTTATCTACAGACAGATGGACGGACAGACGGACATTCATAGAATGTCTTAGAATCGATCATGGATTTATATACTTTATGTGTGCGGATAACTTAGCCACTAAAGCTTAATCTCCAGCTGAGACACGTGTATAATGAGATCTATATAGGATCACAAAACAAGGCACTCTCTGATATTATATCACTGGTCACCATTGACAAGTTAATAATGGCGTATCTGTTACGTCTAAGAAAAAAGCAACTAAAAATTTTGACCGATAACACTGTAAGACAAATTGTAACTTTTGTTTTAACACCAGAACGAAACCTTATACACTTGATAGAAGCGCCCCTCTAGAGTAAAACCTCATTTACAGTTATTCATTCGGTGATCATTTGTCCTTTTTAGAGGACTTTAAAGTTTTGGAGGACATTTAAAGTAAAAAAAATAAAAAAAATATTTCTACATATCCTACGATGCTGAAATAAAAAGAAACCTTCTCGATTTTTTAAATATGTTTGTTTTGCCATATCAGGTTTAAAGGATGTCAATAAGGTCCTTTCAAAATTTTGTCCTTTCCAGCCATTTCTTCCGGAAAAAGGCATTGTATGAACCGACACATTGTTTACATTCATCCTTCTCACTTTGTTAGTTAAGTGTAAAAAAAAATAAGTTTTCTATATAACTGAATATATTTTAGTTTATTCACACTTACTGGGCTATTCATAATTAGTTAATTAAATCTAATGTAGGTTTATTTGACTGATATTGCTTGAATATTTGTCAAATAAACCTACTTTAAGTATACTTTAAGTATTATGAATAATACCCTTAGCCTCTCAAATATAAACCAATTTTCTTTGTAAAAAATCTTACACATGTATAAATGGATATACACTTGATACTGGAACCTCCGTGGAGTAAAAGTACGCTCACAGTTTTTTATTCGGTGTTCCGGTCTCCTGTTAAAAGGATGTTTTTAGGCTCTGCCCTAATTTTTAGTTGTTGTTGCAGTTACTTGCTCAGTTTTTATTCGCTGATCCGGTCTCGTTTTAAATGGACTTTATTGTTACAAAGAACATGTAAGTTCGAACCTTTTTTGGAATATATATCGCTCATTTACTTGTATAGTCTCATAACTCAAAATATGTAAGTTTTGAGTAAACTATACAGAATTATTTGTTATATCCTGCTTTATATTGTGTCAAAAATTCGTATTAATTTCTTTTAAACTCACCGTTTGAGAAGAGAACACGCCATTATAACATTTTCTATATATCAAAAAAAAATGGTTAATATTTGGGAGGCTTTGTGAAAATAAACAAAAATATTTTTAGTTAACAAAGTGAGAATGATGAAATTTAAAATTCGTGTTGATGCTTATCAATGCCCTTAGCTTATACTTTTTCCGGAAGAAATGGCTGGAAATTCTAAAGGATATTAAAGCACAAAGTTTTGAAAGGACCTTATTGATATCATTTTAAAATGATATGACAAAACAAACATATTTAAAAAATCGAGGAGAGTTTACTCTTTCATTTGCTTTTTTTTCAGCATCGTAGGATATGTAGAATTTTTTTTTTTTTTTACTTTAAAATTCCTTCAAATCTTTAAAGTCCTCTAAGAAGGACAAATGATCACCGAATGAAAAACTGTAAATGCAGTTTTACTCCAGAGTAAAAGTAGTGTTGTACGGTGTAATTACAACAATATGATATAAACAATACCTACAGTCTCTGAGTGGAAATGCCAATGCAAAAATCACGGAGAAAGCACTGATATAGATGTGAGTTGCCCCAATATTAAAGAAGTGGGTAATTCAATAAAGTTCCTTCAGAACAATGCACAGAAAAAAATATGATGATTTCAAACTTTCATATACATATGGGGCATTCCATGCCAAATCACTCACTTTTAGGCCCGACCCCCTTCGATTAATTTTATTTTTGAATAAGTTTTAGTACGTATTAAATGCAACTTCCAGCCAAATTTTCAGCCTTTTATACCAAGGTGGTGTTGAGTAATCAATTTTTCAAAATGGCGATTTTTTCCAAAAAATTAAAAAATTTAAATTTTCAATCAATTTTGACCAGTAAAAAATTTAGATATATTAAAAAAAGATGGACAACATTTTGTTGGTAGTTAAATGTAGTTTTAGAAAAAAAATCATCACTTGTTTTTTATCGTATAAAAATTAAAATCGACTTTTTGAAAAAGTCCGAAACCTTCGATTTTTTTTTTAAATGTCAAAAAATTCTACTCTAAATTACGCAACTTTTAAGTCATAATTCGAGATGTGATCGTAATTCGTTCTATTTTTATTCAAATTTTGAAAATTGCACTTTTTTTTTGTTTGACTCTGGTTTATTTTATATGGTGCTCCAAAAAAAATAATTTGGTAAATATTGACCGTAACTTCCCCTAGATATATTAACTTGGGTGTAAAAATACGTCTCAGAAAATTTTAGGATGATCGGACATGGGTAAGGCGTGCCGCATCGGCTTTGAAGTTTGAAAATCGGATTACAAGGGAAAATATGCATTTTTTTCTGTTTTCTTAATTTTTTTGGTATTTTAAGTTAATTTTGAATTCAAATGGTTACAGAATTGAAATGTAGAGTAAAATGTCTCTCTATTAAGGTCATAAAAACCGAAATCGGTTTAAAATCAGCCAAGTTATTACAACTTCCCCAGGCATCTAACGTGTGGCAGACAACTTGATTAATCAATACAATCCGATTTTTGAAATTCATTGAAATTTTCTTCTGTAATAACATTTTTTTATTCTTCAAGTTCAAATGTTATTAGATGACAAGTATTTTTCATATTGTGTTTTGCTAACATTTTTTAAATTAGTGCTAAAAATGCCTGCATTTTCCACACCCTTTTGAAATCTCTATTTTAAAAAAAAAAAATATTTTTTTTTGTTTTAAAATTTGGAAAAGTCAAAAAAATATTACACTGAAACATGAATAATGAAGAAATGTTATTACAGTAGAAAATTTCAATAAATTTAAAAAAGGGGCTCGTATTTTTTAATCAAGTTGTATGGCACACGCTAGATGCCTGGGGAAGTTGTAATAACTTGGCTGATTTTCAACCGATTTTAGTTTTTAGTACCTTATTAGAAAGGCATTTTACTCCACATCATAATTCTGTAATCACTTGAATTAAAACTTAACTTAAAATACCAAAGAAATTGCGAAAACAGAAAAAAAATCATATTTTTCCTTGTAATCCGTTTTTTAAACTTCAAGGACCATGCTAAGCGCCTTACACATGTCCGATCGTCCCAAATTTTTGTGAGACGTATATTTACCTCCAAATGAATATATTTAGGGTAAGTTAGGGTCAGTATCTACCATTTTTTTTTTTGGAGCTCCATATAAAATAAATCAGAGCCAAAACATAAAAGGTGCAAATTTAAAAAATAAAAAAAAATAGAAAGAATTGTGATCACATCTCGGGTTATGGCTTAAAAGTTGCATAATTTAGAGTAGAATTCTTTTAGTTTTTTACAAAAAAATCGAAGGTTTCGGACTTTTTCAAAAAGTCGATTTTAATTTTTAAACGTCAAAAAATAAGTGATAATTACTTCGAATAATTTTTTCACATTTTTTTTCTAAAACTACATTTAAATACCAACAAAACGTTGTCCAACTTTTTTTAAAATATCTATATTTTTTACTGGTCAAAATTGATTGAAAATTTAAATTTTTTCATTTTTTGGAAAAAATCGCCATTTTGAAAAATTGATTACTCAACACCACCTTGGTATAAAAGGCTGAAAATTTGGCTGCAAGTTGCATTTAATACGTACTAAAACACAGGGTTTGTTTTGCTACTGGCAGTAGTCAAAAATTGCATAGAATATAATAATTTTCTAGTATTACTACAGAAAATATTAGAATACTTAAGCAATTTTTTTAAATTGCTAATTTATAAATTCAAACTTGAACATATTTTCAAAATGAATATATTCAAATTTTAAAATTTCTGAAGAAAATATTTTAGCAAATTTAAAAATTTGAAAATGAAAAAAAACTGGTGACAGCAAATTTAAAAATTTTAAAATTAAAAAAAAAAACTGGCCACAGCAAATTTAAAAATTTTAAAATTGCAATTTTAGCAAATTTCAAAACATTTAAAGTGCTTAAATTGTAAATTTCAAATTCCGAAAATTGCAATTTGGTAAATTTGAAAATATTTAACATGCTTGTTTAGAAAACTTAAAAACTGAATATATTACAATTTGAAAACAATACAAATTGAATACACATACATACGTATGTGTGTATGGAAAAAAAAAAATGATGAACGATATTTATTAAACGAATACATAAATATTAAAAGATAAAAATGTTACACGGTTTTTGTACAGACTTCTAGAATACATTTTCTAAAGTATTTTTGCCTCCTAAACATAAATCTGTCATCAGAAAAAGTTGTATCGCCTTCTCGACACATAGGCATTTTAGGTTTTTGTGGACCAATACCTCAAAACCAACAATTCTTTTAGTATTGGAAAAATGTATATTAAATTTTTATATGAGGGTTTCTGCGTCAACCGAGCCACCCCTCTCTCCAAAATTGGTATGAGTTTAAAATTTTTTAAAAAATTTTGAAATTACTTAAAAATATTTACTTTTGAATGCCGAGTGACGCCTTTTAAATTTCTATTGGCTGATCCAATGTGGCGCCCAATTTGTTAAAAATATTACAGATTCGCTTAAAACTCTTTATATATGGGTTCTTGTGTTCGCTTAAAAAGAACTTGCAGTTGGATTTTTAAAATTCAAAATGGCGGACCCAACATGGCGACCAATATTTTTAAAAATAAACCGATTTGCTTGAAATATTGTATGCACTGGTTTTTTGGGTCGCTAAAGAAGAATCTGAAGTTAGATTTTCTAAGTTCAAAATGGCGGATCCAACATGGCGATACTTTTTAAAAATAATTGACTTAAAACTTTTTACGCATTTTGGGTTGCTAAATTAGAATCTGAAGTAGAATTTCCCAAATTTAAAATGACGGATCCAACATGGCGACCATTTTTTTTATGTAACCTGATTTGCTTGAAATTTTTCATAAACGAGTTTGGTGCATTTTTCAACACGTGACTACAATATCTTATAATTATTCTTTATTCGGCCAAAAATGTGGCAGAATATTCGCCTCGGCTTTTTAGCCGAACCGAATATTAGGTCGGATCAGGGGCGTATCCAGGATTTTATTTCGGTAGGGTCCCAAAATTTTTTGTCAATTTTTTTTTTACAAAAAATTTTCATAACAGCACATGTTTTAGAATTTGTCTCGATCTTTTCCTTGAACTGAATCACAGAGTAAAGAAGAATAAGAGATATTACGGATGAAACCGCACTTCTTTTGTTAATGTTTTTTAGCCGTGAAGTCCGATTATCTCGGGCTAGAACCCAGAATACTTACAAAAAGAAATTGAAAAAAAGAGAAACCCCAAATACCTTTCAAAAGGAAATCGAAGAAAAAAGTGAAACCCTAAATACATTTCAAAAGGAAATAAAGAAAAAAAAACGAATGCATTTAAAAGGAAAATGAAAAGAAAACAAAACAATTTATCTATTCTATTATCTAAAAGAGCCCGCCTTGAGATAATCGTAGTTCTCAATTTGGGTTCCACGAAGTTTTTACTAGTCGTACCTCTGTTCCTTTCTTTACTCTATGACTGAATGTAACACAATCAGATTCTTAATTTTTTTGTAAGTTTAAAACTGTTGGGGAAAAAATTAAAATTTTTTAATATTTTAAAATTTTTTGAGAGACTTAAATCTTTTTTTAATGTGTGAATTGTATCAGATGCTGATACATTTTTCCAATGAAGATTATCAGAATCTGAATTTTTTTTCAAAGAAAAGTCTAAGATTCTATGACAATTTCCAGTTAAGACAGTTTTTGTTATAGAAAAAGTGAAAGACTCTAAATCATATTTCCAATGAAAAACGTTTCTCGGGAAAAAGTCACTTTAGAAAATGATTCTATAAATATATTCATAAAATACTTTTCTAAAAGAAAAGACTCCGATTGTAAGACATTTTCCCCGAATCTGAGATATTTCTAGTCTAGCACATTTTCTTAGATTCTGAAACATTCTACACAAAAAGTTTTAGATTCTGAGAAAATCTTCGCCTTTTCTTTAAGAAAAATTATTCAGATTCTGAGACCTTTTTAAAAAGAAAACAGTATACAAAAAGTCTTAGATTCTAAAACATTTTTCCTAAAGAAAAACTCTCGGATTCTGAGAAAATTTTCCTATAGAAAAAGTCTAAGATTCTTAGACATTTTTCCTATAAAAAAAGTTTCTTATTCTAAGATAATTTTCCTATAGAAAGTCTCAGATTCTTATAAAAAAGTCTCAGATTCTTCGACATTTTTCCTATAGAAAATGTCTCAGATTCTCAAACATTTTTTCTACAGAAAATTTCTTAGATTCTGAGACATTTTTCCAATCGAAAAAGTCTCAGATGCTTAAACACTTTTCCTATAGACAAAGTTTCAAATTCTTAGACATTTTCTTATAGAACAAGTCTCAGATTCTCAGACATTTTGCCAATAGGAAATTGTCAGATTCTGAAACATTTTTAATATAGAAAAAGACTCAGATTCTGAGACATTTTTCATAAACAGAAAGTCTCAGATTCTGAATTATTTTTCCCATAGAAAAAGATATTTTTACAATAGAAAAGCCTCAGATTTTTAGCGTTTTTCTACACAAAAAGTCCCAGCTTGTGTCTCTGAAACATTTTTTTTAAAACATTTTTCATATAGAAAAGCCTCAGATTCTTAGATTTTTTTATAGAAAAAATCTCAGATTTTGAGACATTTTTCAGATTTAGAGACATTATTCCTATAGAAAGTTCTCAGATTCTGAAACATTTTTCATGTAGAAAAGCCTCAGATTCTGAGAATTTTTTATAGAAATAGTCTCAGATTCTGAGACATTTTTCCTATAGAAAAAGTCTTAGATTCTGAGAAAAAGGCTAATATTTTAAGACTTTATTCCTATAAAAAAAAGTCTTAGATTCTCAGACATTTTTCTTATAGAAAGTTTTAGATTCTGAGACATTTTTTTAGAAGAGTGTAAGATTCTGAGACATTTTTTTTTAAGAAATAGTCTCGTTCTGAGGCATTTTTCTCAAAGACAAAGTCGCATTTTAAGATTTGACTACATTTTACTTACAATTAGGTTCATTTTTTGTGTACATAAAACTTTAGGTTGTAAGATATTTTTTCATTAGTATCTTAAGTTGAAAAGTTTTAAATTCTAAGAAAAAAATTTCAGATTTTGAGATTTTTTAACAGAAAAATTTTTCGGTTTCAAAACATATTTCTTTAAAAAATTTTAGATTCCTAAATGTTTTTCGATTTTTTTAAGAAGTTTTTTAATATTGTACTTGTTATTTGATACCAAATCCTGAAATTTGTGAAATCATTTCGGGGGGGCCCGGGCCCCCGGCCCCCCCCCCCCTGTATACGCCATTGGGTCGGATCATTTATCGTCATGTTGGATCCACCATCTTGAACTTAGAAAATCTAACTTCAGATTCTTCTTTAGCTACCCCAAAACCCCGAGCATATAAAGTTTCAAGCAAATCGGTTTTTTTTTTTAAATATTGGTCCCCATGTTAAGTCCGCCATATTGAATTTAAAAAATCCAACTACAGGTTCTTCTTAAGCGACCCCAAGAACCCATATATAAAACGTTTTAAGCGAATCTGTAATATTTTTAAAAAATTGGCCGCCATATTGGATCAGCCATATAGAAATTCAAAAGGCGTCACTCGGCATTTAAAAGTAAATATTTTTAAGTAATTTTAACATTTTTTAAAAATTTTAAACTCATGCCAATTTTTAACATACATTTTTCCAATACTAAAAGAATTGTTGGCTTTGAGGTATTGGTCCACAAAAAACTAAAATGACTATGTGTCGAGAAGGCGATACAACTTTTTCTGATGACAGATTTATGTTTAGGAGGCAAAAATACTTTAGAAAATGTATTCTAGAAGTCTGTACAAAAACCGTGTAACATTTTTATCTTTTAATATTTATGTATTCGTTTAATAAATATCGTTCATCATTTTTTTTTTCCATACACACATACGTATGTATGTGTATTCAATTTGTATTGTTTTCAAATTGTAATATATTCAGTTTTTAAGTTTTCTAAACAAGCATGTTAAATATTTTCAAATTTACCAAATTGCAATTTTCGGAATTTGAAATTTACAATTTAAGCATTTTAAATGTTTTGAAATTTTCTAAAATTGCAATTTTAAAATTTTTAAATTTGCTGTGGCCAGTTTTTTTTTAATTTTAAAATTTTTAAATTTGCTGTCACCAGTTTTTTTTTCATTTTCAAATTTTTAAATTTGCTAAAATATTTTCTTCAGAAATTTTAAAATTTGAATATATTCATTTTGAAAATATGTTCAAGTTTGAATTTATAAATTAGCAATTTAACAAAATTGCTTTAGCATTCTAATTTTTAAATTAGCAATAAAGAAAAATATTGAAGGCGTGAAATATTTGTAGTATTATATTGTTTAAAAAATTTTTTGTGTATGCTAATTGTAAACCCTGCTAAAACATATCCAAAAATAAAATTAATCGAAGGGGGTCGGGCCTAAAAGTGAGTGATTTGGCATGGAATGCCCCATATACAAAAAACTATAAACTAAATGGGAATTCAAAACACGAAGAGAATAAAAAAAAAATAAAAAAAAATATTAAATTTTGTATTAAATTATTTATCCCGAGTAGAAAAAATTGATATAGGGCAATATATAATTATATATAGGGCCATATATAATTATATATAGGGATATATCTAATTATATATAATTACTAGCTATACCCGGTCCGCGTTGCTGGCCCTAAAAAAAAACTGATTTATATTGGATCTTAATTTAAATATAGTAACTTTTGGTTCCACCCTCGGTTAGCACTATCTATAGAGAAATCTTAACAAAATCGGTTCAGCCGTTTTTGCGTGATTTCGAAGCAGACAGACATAACGTTAGGTATAGTACAAAGTGGCGTGTCATTTAACGCATTTTTATCGAATCGTGATAGTCTAAAGTTCCATGCTGCATCCTTGATTAGTACTATCTGTGCTGCAAATTTCATTGACATCAGTTTTGCCGTTTTTGTGTGATTGCGAAAGAGGAGGAAATCACTTTTTATTTATGAAAAACGGGAGTGACATTTTAAACCCTTTTGCCGAATCGCGCTCTACATATGACCTACAGTTCCCGCTCGGTTAGTTCTATCAGTGGTGACAGATTCGGCTTATCCGTTTTTGCGTGACGGACAACAAAGGGGCGTGGCAATTTGCGGCTCTTTGTTCAATCGTGGTCAGTATAGTATTTTGATCCCTTTTTCCAATAACGATCTTATATGGCCTACATATGCACTTGGTTAGCACTGTATGTAGTGAAAATGTCAAGGGAATCGGTTCAGTTGTTTTTGCGTGATTGCGAAACAGGCAGACAACGTCCAGTATAGTACATAAGGGCGTGGCATTTAACGCCCCTTTTTCCAATCGTGGTATAACATGGCCTATAGTTACGCACTCGGCTAACACTATCAGTGCTGAAAATTTAATTGAAATCGAATCAAAAGTTTTTGCGTTATTGTGGAGCATGCAGAAATAACATTCAATTCAATACATGGCATTTTACTCCCACTTGTCCGATCACGCTCTTATTTGGCACATAGTTAGTACTTGGTTAGTACTATCGTTGGTTTAAATTTCATCAAAATCGGTCCGTTCGTTTTTTATATATAGATGTCATTATTGGTGCAATGTAAAAATTCGATTTTGCCCACTTCTCCGCCAACAGACAAAAAAGCATGGCATTTTACGCACATTTGCCCGATCCCGCTCTAATTTGGCATATAGTTAGCAATCGATTAGTACTATCTTTGGTTTAAATTTCAACAAAATCGGTCTATCCGTTTTTTATATAGAGATGACATTAGTGGTGCAATGTCAAAATTGGATTTTTCCACGCCCCTCCGCCCACAGACAGAGAATCATAAATCTGACCGCACAGAGTTACTCCCCAGGCTATTCCATATATTCCCTGAAAATTTCATCAAGATCGGTCCAGCCGTTTTCGCGTTCATAAGGAACATACATATAGGCGTTTTTTGCATTATTGCAGAGTATGCAGAAATAACTTTCAATTCAATACAAAGTGGCATGCCATTTTACGCTCCTTTGTCCGATAAAGCTCAAATTTGGCACATAGTGAGTACTCAGTTAGTACTATCTTTGATTAAAATTTCATCAAAATCGGTCCATCCGTTTTTTATATATAGATGTCATTAGTGGTGGAATGTAAAAATTGGATTTTGCCACGCCCCTCCGCCCACAGACGGAAAATCAAAAATCCGACCGCACAGTGTTACTCCTGAGGCTATTCTAAACATTCCCTGAAAGTTTCATCAAGATCGGCCAAGCAGTTTTCGAGTCCATACGGAACATACATACATACATACATACATACACACATCCATTTTTATATATATAGATATATAAAAAATGGTGGATATAAGTATATATACTTATATATAAATATATATAATTAGATATAGTTATATATAATTATATCCAAAAATTGGGTATATCTAGTTATATCTAATTATATCTAATTATGTATAATTAGATAAAAATTTCCCTATACAATTTTACCTAAATTTTATTTTTTTTTTTTAATTTTTCCGAATCTAAACATTTGTATTAAGTAAAAATACAATAGTTTTTTTTTATAATTTTTAATAATTTTTTAAAGAAATATATTTTAACATTTTACATTTGACATTAAACAAAAACAATAAAGTCTTACGGTCTCGGGCTTTTTAGTGTGGTAATTGGCAAAATTGGCACTCAACCAAACGTCAAACATCTGCCACAATTTTTTGTTACAGTGTGTAAAAAATGTGCATAACAAATATTATAACTTTTTGCACTTTAAAATACACACAAATAATCTGTGTTTAGTAAATTTGACGGACGTTTTGAACTTTTACCAATTTCCACACTAAAAACCCTGAGATCGTTAAAACCCCAAATATCACAATCTGAGAGAATAAATTTATAAAATAACTTATAAACCAAGACGTCGTGGACCACAGCTACCTCTCCGGGTTTATGCACATGTGTTTAAAATGGACGATTTTTGTTCAAATTCTATGATGAATCGTGAGACGGTTTTGAAAATTTTACATTTTGACCTTTGTCAATCTCGATATTGATTTAGAATATTTGATTTTAAAATTGTCCATCATCATTCTGCCAAACTTATGAAAATAAACGGATATCGTGGGCCAACCAAAAAATCTGCAAACAAAAGACAAACACATACATATGTATATAAATGTATATTTTTTTACTTAAAAGTCTTCTTCTTATGAAAATACTTACCAGTTTATTTATCCAAATGTGAATTCCGTGGATAATTAAATTAAATTCGCAAAATTTTAACTAAAACAAAATATTTGGCAGCAAAAAATAATTTTTTTTCCTCATTTTTTTATTTGATTGTTTTTTTTTTGAAGTTTTTTTCGAAATAAAATTCAATCAAAAAATTTAAATAAAACACAAAGTAAAGGAAAAATACAAAAAATGATTTTAACGGGATATGTCGCGACCTTGGGACAACAAGGTTCTAACTGACATTTTTTTCAAAAATGAGTTATATATCGCATCGCACTAAAGCGACTACGCTCTTTCGATTGGCGTTCTCAGTTTTTGTCTATCTCTTACAGCTTCTGAGATATTTAATTCAACAAGGTTCTATCTACGTGTTTTTGGTTTGAGATTTAGTTAACAAGGTTCTAACTGGCAGATAGAACCTTGTTTACCAAAAAAGCCCATATTGTTTTGCAGATAGAACCATGTGGAAACTTTCATTGGTAACAGAACCATGTTGCACAGATTAAAAATTGCATATTGCACAAATACACTTAAAAAAAAAACTTGTTAAACCTCCTATTTTACGAGAATTCCTATTAAAAATTACAAAAAAATTTTGTAATTTTTAAGCTTTTTACCAATAAAATTGTTAATTTACAGCTTTTTTGACGCGGTAAAACTTAAAAGGAATTCTCGTGACTTAACTAGATTTTTTGCTACATCCTTTTTTACGAGAATTCCTTGTAAAAATTACAAGAATTATGTTTTTATTATAAAATTACTAGAATTCCTTGTAAACAATAATTTTTTCTTGCAAATTTAAAACTTTTTCGTAAATTTTGGCCTCGGATAACTAACGTTTTACCAATAAAAATGTAAATTTATAAAAAAAATGTAAATTTCGATTACACAAAACAGAAATTAAAACAGGATACCGAGACTTTTTCTAGTAATTTAACATGTTTTTTTTTTTTTAAATCTTGTAAAGTTACCAAAAAATTCTCGTAAAATGATTGTTTGCTACGAGTACCTGCTATTTTAAGAGAGTTCCTAGTAAAAATTAAAATTTTATTGGTAATAAGCTTGTAAAATAACAAACAATCTGCAAGGTTTTCACCAATAAAATTGTAAATTTAAAACTTTTCACGCGATAAAAATTACAAGGACTTCTCGTAACGTAACTAAGTTTTTTCCAACTATTATTTAACGAGAATTGGTAGTAAAAATTACAAGCTTTTTTGTAATTTTACAAGTTTTTTTACCAATAAAATTGAAAACTTAAAACTTTTTTGATGCGCTAATGCTTACAAGGAATTCTCGTGCCCTAACTATTTTTTTTTTTGTAAAATTACCTTGGAAATTTGTACATTTACGAAAAAAAAAAAATTTAATATCGGTAAAAACATTTTTTGTTAAAAAACAAAGAAAACTGTAAGATATTTGTAAAATGGGATTACGGGACTTTTTTTAGTAATTTAAAAGGTTTTTTTCGAGTTTAGAACCAACTGAAAAGAGAAATATGTGTTTAAAGTCACATGAGCACAGTATTGTCTTGAAACTTATTAAAAATAAAGAGTGTCCTCCCTAGTGGCTTTGCTTGGAGCTTTTGCGACTCCCAAAAAACACTCGAGAAGAAAAATAATGTATGTTACTGGGGTAGCTAAAAGATGCGATTAGGAACTAAAATTCGCAAAACCAATTCCTGAAGCAAGGTTTTTAAAGTAAAAACACATGAAAGTGAACACATGAAGAAGTGTGAAAAAACTGTCGAAAAAGTAATCGAAGACAAGAATATCACAAAACTGTTAACATGGAGAGATTCTGGTGGTACAAAAAAGCAAAAATTCCATTATGGCCCTAGCAATGGAGTATTATATTAAAACGCATGCCGATGATGAAAGAATTACAATGAAATACTTATTACCAGGACTTAAAACTGACCGTTCTCTTCCCCTTATGTACCCCCTCCCCCCTAATAACGTGTGACATTATTTTTCCAGCTCTACAAAAAAAAAATATTATGAAGATCCCAGGTCACTAGGGAGGCTTACCTTGTAAGTCGGTTAATTTTCGATTAACAAATGTTGTATTATTATATTAAAATCCAAATAACACAAGGTTCTATCTGCAAAAAACTATTTCTAACAGAAACACAAGGTTCTATTTGGCAGTTAGAACCATGTTGCCCAAATTCATGTGCCTTATCGTTGAGCAACAGAGTTCTATCTGCTTTTTGAGACTCAAATTGTGCAAAAACTAATATAGTAGCGCGAATATTTTTTAATACATAATAAAATTTAAGGACTAATTTCAAATTATTCAAAAACCGCTTTTTAATTTAGTCAAAACTGACTTAGTAAAGCGAATAACAATATTCAACCTTAGTTTTCTCAATAGTAGTGTTGGTGCAAATAGAACCTTGTTGTTCCAAGGTCGCGATGTATTAGGACTTTAACTTTGTGCATTTTTTGTAAATACCAAATCCTTCAAAGTTTATCCGTTTAGACCATGAACAAATATTATGCTATGATATATTCCTTTTTCGCGATCGTTAAAAATGTTTTTTCTTTTAAGTATAAGAAAATAAAGTACATCGCGAAAAAATCGCGATATTTCACCGTATTTCGGGTTTTTTTATATTAAGTCAAAAGACGCTATGAAAAAGTAATTGTTTTCAAAAACTAAGAATACTGGAATCGTGGTATTTTGGCGTTTTGGTACCTAGTGATAGGTAGTCATGAGACAGTGATTTCATTAAATTAGGTTTATGTGGGCGTAATGTAAACAAAATCTAGAGGAATTTTAGAAATTGCATTGTGAACTTTTTTTTTATCAAAATTAAAGAAAAAATGTCAAAAAAAGTTAAAACCCTAATGTGTTTGCATTTATGCTGCAACATAACACTAGAAACTGGAAAATGTATACCAATAATTAAGAAATTAGCATGTTAATCTATTTAAAGAATGCCCTATATATAAACATATATAATTATATATAGCGCTATACATAATTATATATAATTATATATAGCACAATATAAGAATTTCTTATGAAATACCATTTATATATAATTATATATAGCCATATATATAATCATATATAATTATATCTAATTATATATAATTATATATAATATTTTTTACTCGGGTATACTCAAATTTTTTTTTTTTAATTTTTGAGTAAATTTTTAATTGCGTCAATTAAAAATTACTCAAATCTTATTTCAAAATTTAAACAAATGATTACTCAAATTGTTTTTCTCAATATTTTTTTCTGTATACAGCTCCCGGTATTAACTCAATATCTCCGGAACTTTTAAAAGTCGATTCTTACAACAGTGCACTACTCATGTTTATTCAAATGGGATAAAAAGAAGTATTTCGATATTTTCTATATATCCATGAATAATAGTCCTAAAAACTTGAAAATAGGAATGCAATATCCCCTGAAAAAAAATAGAAAAACGTCCTTTTTGGAAATTCTTTGATCATATTTCTACATTTTGAAATAATGGTGATATAAACTTGAAATTCAAAACAAACAAAAAATCGTAGTTTGGATTTTGATGGGGCGAATGTTAAAAAATGTTTACTTTTTCTGTCTCCTAAAATATTGGTCCTAAAATCTTTAAATTTGGAATGTAAGAAAGATCATTCAGCAAAAAAAAAAAAAAAAACATTTGGACAAAAGTACTTTTTAGAAAGTTTCGATTCTTATGAGTCCCCGCACAACAATGTCGGAGCGGATGACAGTTTCGGTCACGAGAGAGTATAGGCGCAAAACAAAGGCGGCAGCGGGAAATTCAGTCAGGCGTTGATATTTACACTATTTTTCACCTTTTCGACATTTTTAATTAAATTTTATTGTTTTTTTTTTATTATCAATTTGATTTTCTTATATTGTTTCGTTTTTTTTGTGTTTTTTTAGAATTTTAAATATTTTTTTTTAGAGATCACATTTTTTTGTTTACTTTATCGAAAATAATCGAAATATTTATAAAATTGTGGCAACATTCTCATATCAAAAATTAAAAGAGAGAGAGAAACCGACATAAAAATAAAATTGATTTTATTCAAGCGGTTTTCGGTCGAGCGTTTTTTCTTGCCAAATTTGTATGAAAAAAACGTCACCGACATTGTTGTGCGGGGACTCTATAGGGTAAAAAAGTTTACTTTGGTAGTTTTTCGATAACCTAAAATAGTGGTCACAAATATTTGATTTTTGGAATGTAGGATCCATCGAAACAAAACAATCCTAAAATAAGTCTATTAGAAATTTCTGAGATCAAGACTCTTAATTCAAAAGCCATGAGTGGAAACGGAAGTTTTATTTAAAAAAGTTGATTTTTTATCATTATAACATAATATATCCTGATAACATACTTTTGTTAGTTTCTGTAAGTATTTTCTGTGTTTTATTTCCTTCTGGCTTTCAAAACAATATCACGTTATGTCCACAAACAAACGTGCCTCTTCAAAATTCCTTGTAAAGTGTAGTGTACATAAAAAGTCGTTTTGTTATAGTGTATGTATGACTTTTAAATGTACCCTGCAGGCAATAGGGCGATTTATCGTCCAAAAGTTTTTTTTATTATTCAAGGCGAGAAATAGCTCTGCTACACTTTTGGCTTTTTTGTGTTTTTTCGGATGTGCCGAAATAAAACTGAATTTATGCTCTTTATTGGTTCAAATGCATGTAACTTCCACAATTTTTGACGGATATTATTTTTGTGCTTTGTCGGGTGTGCCGAAATAAAACTGAATTTATGCTCTTTGGTTCAAATGCATGTAACTTCCACAATTTTTGAAGGATATTATTGAAAACCCCCTTGTTTTCTTCGAAATAAATCAGACTTGAACTTTACATAGATAAATAAAATTTAAAATGTTTTAACTTGGTCAAATTTAAAAAGTATATAGGTACACTTTGCGGACTTTCCTTGTAAATTATAGAAAACCCAACGATAGAATTCAGTTCTGATGGCGGAATCGAATTCAGAAGTTCAAAGTACAATAGTGAATCTGGTTTCTGGATCAGAACCTTTTGATATTTTTGTGGGGTTGTGTAATTGCTGCAATAAAATTTATGGTTCCGGCAATTTAACCGACGAGTCGATGTCAGATCACTTTGTTTGCAGGGAACAAACAATTTTACATTCACACGAATGTTTGTATGTAAGTGGTTGTAGTTGAAAATTTCTATTATCAATTTTTATTTGCCATAAAACAGACAACAAAACAGACATAAAAAGGAATCTCTGTTGCATTTTTTATGGAACTTCATGCAAATAAAGTATGTTAAAAATGTCCGTTATGCTTGGACGCAGTTTAACTGTTGTCGTAAGTGGCTGTAGTCATAGCCATGACCGTAGTACATGGCAAAGTATAACTATATAATTGGATTATATGAAATTAATAAAATTAATATTCCCTTTTTCATATAATTTCGTATTTTTTACAATTTATCATTTATGTCTTTGGCGTTAATTCATAAAAAAGAGAGCACTGATTTTTTAACAATTTTTTTTTTTTATAGATTTTCCTGTTGCAAAAACATGATTTTGGTTTCTTATCAACATGATTTCCTTTTCATTTTTATTATTTTTTGACTGGTTTTTAAAAGACTTTTGCCCATTTGGCTCATAAAAAAGTAACAAAATCTTAAAAAAGAAAAAAACGAAAAATGTTGTTTGACCAAAAAATATTTTAGCACTTCACTTGATTGAACATAGTAGTTGTCAAAAAAAAACAAGTAAGAAAATTATAGTCGGTCAAGACCGACCATATAATACCCTACACCAAGGTTTCCCGGAAAATGGGTCCCATGGATCGATTAGATCTATATGTTGTAAAACCTTTAATAAGTGAAGAAAACACTCACAAATCAAATTTGAGTGAAATAGGCTTCTATTTGTTGACAATAAACCGCTTTAACTGAATATCGGGCGAAATTTTCACAAGGGGCCTGAGTCCAAAACTGGTCCGATGACTATCAGGTTTGATAAGGTTATTTAAGTACGCGTTTAACATACACAAACAAAATTTTAATTAAATATTTTCTATTTTCATGAAATTTGAGATATTTATGTGAAAATCGGGAAGGTGGTTTGTATGGGGGCTACTAGAAGAACTGGTCCGATTTCTTTGAAATTCGGAATGATGATATGTGAAGACAAAACATGTTTACCATCCAAATTTCAAAGCGATACCTTCTACAATACGGTTATTATAGTCATTTGAGCCAAAACTAAAGAGGACCTTTGTATGGGGGCTAGGTCTAAATATGGACCGATTTTTTCCAATTTCAATAGGCTTCGTCCTTGGGCCAAGAGAGACTTAAGTTTCAAATTTCAAGTCAATTGACTAAAAATTGCGACCTGTATCGTGTTTACACCGTTTACATGGACAGACAGACAGACAGACGGACGGACAGACGGACGGACGGACGGACATCGCTAAATCGACTCAAAAAGTGATTCTGAGTCGATCGGTATACTTAAAGGTGGGTCTAGGACCAATATTTCGGGTAGTTACAAACATCAGCACAAACTCATTATACCCTGTACCACAGTGTGGTGTAGGGTATAAAAATCCTTAAGGAACTTGGGGGAAATTCTTTTAAAAGCAACAAGATTTATATATTAAAACTCATGCTAGTGTTCATCATTTTCTAGTTGCGTTTGCTAAGTATTCTTTGTAAATTTAATAATAAAAATGTATTTTATTTAACCTCCATAATTTACTCGGGAGGTTTTTTAATGGACAAAAATTATAAAAACTAAAAACTACACTCAAAATAACAATTCTGTTAAATTTCAGAAAAACTCTACTTATTTAACAGAGTTCACCATACTTTTCCAGCCAGCAACATTTCTTGGTAATTTTACTAAAAAAAACTGTGTAAAATGACTAACAAAAAAACTGTTAATTCACAGAGTTTCTAGTAAAATATTGGTTAAATAAAGCATCATTTAACAAAGAAAACTCTGTAAATATATATATTTGTAAAATGCATTTGATGCAAACAAAATTTTACAGAAAAAAACTCTGTAAATTTACAGAGTTTAAATAAATGCATGTTATTTCGAAACATTTTTATAAAATCGAAAATACATATACGCTTAAAATATGCGCTGAAAAATTCCAAATATGCACTAGAAAACGTAAAAATATGCACTAAAAAATGAAATGTGTAGGCTCCCATACAAATAACAGTTGGAGCAAATTTTATAAAAATGTAATTTTGTATGGGAGCCTACTTAGGGAGTGGAGATAGGGCGTAAGTATGTTTTGAAAAAATATTGTAGGGTAAAAATAAATGGGGGTCGGTATAACTAATGACCCCTCTCGGACGCACCATTGGACCGGTAGAAGCTGATTAAATAAAACAAATTTACAAAAAATAAAAAAAATTGTATGGGGACCGCCTTAACAGTTAAAGATAGAGGGTAGGTGTGTTCAGAGAAAATGTTTGGACTAAAAAAATATTGTGGGTGGGTCATACATTTTGTTGCTCTAAGGGCACTGTCAGGGCAGTTAGAGCGGTTGGAACAAATTTTAAAAAATGTCGTTTTGTGTGGGAGCCCCCTTAGAAATTGGAGATAGGGTATTAGTTTGTTCCAAAGAAATGTTAAGACGTAAAAATTAATGGGGGTCGGTCCTATAAAGGACCCCTCTATGACGCACCATTGGAGCAGTAGAAATGATTTTAAGATTGGAAAATTACAATAAAATTTTTTCAAAAAATTTTAAAAAATAGTAATAATCGTTATCCCACGATCTTCCTGGGCAAAAAATTTGTAGAATTGATAGAAGTTTTACACAAAAAAATTTCAAAAAAATCGAAGAGTACAAACATTTTCAAAAATGAGATTTAAATTTTAAAACTTAAAAATCGCATACTAGAGCGCTTTTAAGAATTTTTTGGGATTTTTTTTTAGAAAGTACGTAAAAAAACAAAAATTTTGAAAAAAAAAATTTGAAATTTGGACCATTATTGAAGAAGTTATGATTAAAAGAAGGTTCAGTAAAGGAAAAAACTACCAATTTTTAAAAATTCGATATCTTTTGAACGGGTCATCAAAAAAATCTGAAAATTTACCACGAAGAAGTTTTCGAAGGGTACTAAAAACTGTAAACAAATTGGGAAAATCTAAAAAAAAAGTTTTTCAAAGTGTCCGATTTCACATGGAATGCCCCATATGCATTTTCATCAAAATATGCAAAAACAAATCGATGCCATTTTAAAGCAAATTTCTTGATTCGGCAAGATAATTGGTCGATATCGTTTTTAGACTATCAAAGTCAAATTTGAAGCAGAAAGCATTGTCTGATATTTTTAGTTAAATAAGTTAATCTAGAACAATAATATAAAAAACAAACAAGTAATAGACTATATTGGGATGTGCGGAATTTTTAATCCTCCACATTGTACAGATTTAAAAAAAAAACTAAAATTCTGGAAAATTTTCATATAAAAATTTTTAGTCCATAGCCCATAAAAAATATACAAGAAATAAAATTTTTAAGATTATATTGCATTCCGTTTTAATTTCATAAATATTTAATCCAGGCAACTGGATCATATAGATTTTAACCCCACGTTGTCTTTATTGAAGTGTTTTCTTTACATACTTGCTTTCAACGGAAATTAGTTTTTTCAAAATTTGGATGATTTTAAGGATGAAATTTAAAAAGGACTATAAAAATGTCCTTACATGTCCTAATGGTATCCCTAGTCTTGACGATTCCAGATTTCTTGCAAAAGTTAGATAATTTTAAAAATGCCAATTTCTCGAGAAGGTGATTCGGCATAATTTTTCTTATGGCAGATTCGTGTTAAGGAAGCAAAAATCCTTTTGAAAATGTGTTTAAACATTTTTTTATTTTAATATTACCAAAAACATGTAAAAATTTGTACAAAAAATGTATGAAAAAAAAAATATGAAAATGAGGTTCAAAATTTTGAGTTATTTTTAAAATATGTCTGGATATACTCACAAGGGAAGTCTCCCTAGTATCACCCGAGGATCTTTATGGTTAATTTGTAGATCAGAAAAAATAAAGGGACACATATTTTTTTAGCGGCCCAAATTCATATTTAGGGGGTAAAAAGGAGGGGGGAAGACAAGGCCATTTTTCAGTTTTTTTCGTTTATCTCCTATATTATGCAAAGTAACCTAGTCATGTTACATACCAAATGAAAGGTCTTTGGAAAACCTATCTACGTGTACGTTTCCAAACATGCACAACTTTTCGTCATATTGAGTAAAATACCCAAATTTCAGGACATTTTTGTTAATAAGTCGAAAAATATTAACTTCTTTGGCCCGTTGTTAGCACCACGAGATAGGTATTTTTAATACCTTTAATCTGATACCACACACGCCCATATCAATTTTGCTTAAATAGGCGTAAATCGTAAAAAACTGAACAAGGTCAATTTCCCCCCATACAAATCGACCCCCCCTAAAAATGAGTTTGGGCCGCTAAAAAAAATACGTGTCGAATTAATTTTCAAATTTCATGAAGATCGGAGGATGACACCAGGGAGACTTCCCTTTACAGCGGATTTTGGATTTAACTATAAACAAAATGAGAATTCAAAAAATTCAACAAACTGTGTATACGTGTTTGGTTTTGTGTATGAAACAATGCAAGAGAAAACACACACACTCGCACTCACAGAAAAAAACAAAAACTTAGTGAAGTTAAAAATTTAATCAAAAAATGTATTATATTAATTTAAATATTTACTGGGCTATTCATAATGAGTAAATTAATTCTAATGTAGGTTTATTTGACTGATATTGCATGAATATTTGTCAAATAAACCTACTTTAAGTACACTTTAAGTATTATGAATAAAGGCCTTAATTTATTATATCGTGAACCTATATTCAAAATATGCCAACTCAAATTTGACCGAAATGAGTTTCCGATGGCAAATAGCTCCCCTATGCAATACCCATCTGTGGTAAAAATTTCAGAGCAAAAAAATAATTTGTTGTCGTTTTACAGCCATTTTTGTTATTCTGCTAACTCAAAGTACATATTTTTTTGGTGAAAATAAATGCCAACTCCCATTGTAAATTTCCAAAAATTTTTCAAAAAAATTTTTTTTTTTTTTAATTAGACCACGTATCTCATTGCATTTATCATGCTGAACACAAATCCAGTAAAGGTTTTTATATCTAATGGCTACACGAAAAAAAAAAAATCTGTGTAAGATTGAGCAATCCTACTTGGTAAAACTTTTTTCATACCAAAAAAAATGTTTACCAAATTTTTGCTAAATTTATGCTTGCACTCAAAGAATTATGAAGGTAAATTCCAGTGAATATTCACTTAAAACAAATGAAATTTTATTTAAAAACCATTCCACTGTTTTTTCATTAAAAATAAAATCACATTACAGTCAATTTTGAATGTTAATTTAATGACTTACCAAAATGTTAAAAAACTAATGAATATTCACTTATTTTGTATTGAAAAACAGTAAAACTATAGAAGAAATTTTTTACAGCCGAAATTGAATGTAACAGAAAATTCATTTTTAAAACAGTAAATTATTATTTTTAAACTACAAAAAAAGTAGAAAACAAGAAATCCTTAATAAAATTAATGATTTTTCTTTTAAAATAACTTTACTGATTACTTTTTAAAATAACCTACACTAAGAAAATTATGTAGGTTATTTTAAAAAGTAATCAGTAAAGTTATTTTAAAAGAAAAATCATTAATTTTACTACGGACTTCTTATTTTCTACTGTTTCTGTAGTTAAAAAAAAAATAATTTACTGTATTAAAAACGAATTTTCTGTTACATTCAATTTCGGCAGTAAAAAATTTCTTCTATAGTTTTACGGTTTTTCAATACAAAATAACTGAATATTCACTAGTTTTTTAATGTTTTGGTAAGTTAATAAATTAACATTTAAAATTGACTGTAATATGTTTTTATTTTAAATGAAAAAACGGCGTACGGACATAGCGCCCAAGTGCATGTCGCCCATTTTAAAAAAGTCATTCCACCCAAAAAAAATGTGTGTTAGTTGTTGTTGCAAAATTTTTTGGACGATATGGCCATTATTTTTAAGTATTTTAACAATTTTCTTTAAATTTATATAAATTATCAAAAATGTCATATTACCCAAATATCAAAATGTTATATTTATAAAATGTCATAGCACCCAAAAAAATGATCATAAAACTCACCAAAATTGTTTTTTTTTTAACACAATATTTTAAAGTTTTTAAGCGTAGCCGGCCTTCGGCCGGGCTTAGGGATTACAAAATCCATGCATTAAACCCACCCTCTCCGCAAAGTAAAGTTTTCTAAGGTATCAGTCATTTACGCTACCAAATTTGTTATGCCTCAAAAGGCCTGATAACCAAAATAGCTTTGGTTTGCAGAGAGGGTGGGTTTAATGCATGGAGTATGTAATCCCTAAGCCCGGCCGAAGGCCGGCTACGCAGAAAACCTTTATTACAATAAAACAAATCATAGAAGTCGTAATTTCGACATTTCGCCCAAAAAAAATTATTTTGGGTTTTTTGACAATTTTGTTTTGGGAGAAATAACATTTTTAGACCTATCATTTTGGGCTATATGTCGCAGCGTGGGCGATATGTCATTTACGGTTTTGGGCGATAAGACCTTGGGCGCTATGTCCGTACGCCGAAAAAACAGTGGAATGGTTTTTAAATAAAATTTCATTTGTTTTAAGTGAATATTCACTGGAATTTACCTACATAATTTTTTGAGTGTACAAACAGTTAATGAAATAATTTTCTTAGTGTGTCGATGTTAAAGTAACATAATTAATTTTTTATGTAAAATAACCAAGTAGCTTGCACAATAACGCAAATTACTTGCACAAAAATTTATCGAAAGAAAACAACAACAAAAAAAAAAACAAATACAGACCGCCATTTTCATTTTGTATTTTTGTGTGCGTTGTTCGTTTATTTTTTGTGTTATAAAAACGTAAAAAAGAAATTGATAAATAAAATTAAAATAAATTAATAAATAAAAATAAATAATTAGTTTTTTGAAAGATAAATAAATGTTAGATAAAAGAATGCTAAAGTTAACTTTGCTTTCATCACTTAAAACACCATTCATTAAGAAAGAAAACCCAATGGAGTCCCAGACGTATGTTTCGATGAATAACAAATGGAATGATAAAGTGAGTATACCCGCATTCCGAAAACACCAATAAGGTTTAATAGATTTTTAGTTAAAAATTAGTGTTTGGTAATAATTTTCTATTTTTACATGGTACCGCTTAATAAATTTTTGAAGCTATGGCGAATCCTTCACTACAATAAAGAGCTTGGACACCAGTCCAAACTTAAGTTATAAAATTAAAACCTAAAAACGCAAAGCCAAGGGAGTCCAGACCTGTTTTGATGAGTTACAAATGGAATGACAAAGTAAGTGTTCCTCCATACCAAGAGACCAATGGGGTTTACCAATTTTTTAAATTAAAAATTTATGTTTTGTAATAATTTTCTATTTTTACAGGATGCTTTTAAATAAATTCGTGAAGCTATAGCGGATCCTTTACTTCAAGAAGAAGCGCAGGCAGCAGTCACTTGAGAAAATTGTACAAAAAGGTTCAGTTGGTCGGTGGTAAATTACTTAAATCCTACACAACATTTATTATATTAATATGGATTTATTCTGTGAAAATTTTAAATTCAACATATATACAAATTTTTACAAAAATTTATTGAAAATTTATTTTAGCATAAATGTGGTAATTTTTAGCATTATTTTTAGTCATCTTTTCTAATAATTTTGGTATATTTCACCATATCTCTTTTGGTATATTTTACCAAGTTTTTACTTAAATAGCATTAGCATTTTCTTCAAAATTTTTTACATAAGCGTTTTGGCTAAATTACGAAAACTACTTCGTCGGTTGTAGTTTTAGCATATTTTTGGTAAAATTATGCCAGATTTTTGCTCACTCCGACACAGATTTTTTTTGCGTGTAGTTTTCGAGATATTGATATTTTGAAAATATCGGTAAATAGTGCTTGCGAAAAAAAAAATTGCTTCTATATATGTAACTTTTAAACTATTTATCAGATTGGAACATTATGAGTGTGGCAAATAAAGTCAATGACATTTTTGAAAAAAAAAATTTCAAAAAAAAAAATATTTTTATTTTCCGACAAAATATGCCAACACTAAAAAAATATTTGTTTTTTGACCTAGTAATAAATGCCATCTCTGAAAAATACGCAAACAAGTGCAAAATATGAAATTTTTGGCATAGGTAAAAACTATTTAGAATATTTAAACCATCTTATGGAAGGTACATTGTTTATTTTTACAATAATATGCGAAATAACTAGTTTTTTAGCTCTCCTGAAAAGTAAGCTTTTTCGAGTTGGCATTTATTGAATATAGTTCGACGATACACTAAATAAAAAAAATCGGGGAAAATCTGCAGGACTTTTAGAAATATAAGATTCGTTTAAATTCTTTGATGAGTGCTGTCGAATATTTTCTATAGAAAGATTTTTTTGAGAAATCGATTTACCTTATGTTATTTCGTTCTCTGTTATCATCACTATATGCAACAAATGCTTATGAAAAGCGTATGAGCAATATTAATACATACACCACATTACTAATACGCCATGATAACACACTTATTGCAAGCTCTTTGTCTCCCGCTCTTAATATTTTGGAACTTTTTAACAGAAGGTACGAAAACTGTTAGACGAGGAAAATACGATAATGTTAAATTAACATTGTTGGTTTGACAAATAATGCTAACTTTTTATATCGAAAAAGCGCTTAAAAATTTTGAAAAAATTTATCAATTTATAATTATTATGGTAATATTATTTAAGAAATACCTTTAAAAGTGTTTAAAACAAATTCTCAGCAAATAAAAAGTCATTGGATTTCCCGATAATCCACAAAAAAAACTTTTTTTACAGCTAGATGAAAAAAAAACGTTAGCTTTAGTCTGAAAATCGCCAAACTGCAACACTTTTTTTTTGTTTATATCAAACTTAAGGGATTTTTTTTGGTTTGATCAAACGTCCAGTTCGATGGCGGACTTAGCAAAGGGAATTTAAGAGAGGGTTTAACAGAAGAAGGGAGACTTCATATATCTTTAGGTATTGATAGTCTTTGCTTATTGTTAGTATTTCTAAAGGGAGAATTTTTAAAACTTTATAATTAAAAAAAAATATATGTATTTATGTATGTATTAGAGAAGGGCACGTGAGTGACTTTTGACTCACACTCACTCACGGTAACGACAATAATTTTTCAATCACGCACACCCACTCACGAGAATATTTTTTTCTACACACACTCACAGCCACGTGTAATCACGCTTGAATCACGCATTAATCTGCTCATGTGTCTGTCTCTAGTTTGTATGTACTTATATACATATTATTATATTGTTTATCTTTCCCCACTATTAAACAAACATGAACTTTTTTGTTTCATTTTTAAAAAGTACATTTTTATCAGTATTCAAATTTTTTTTTACTGTTTGTTATGCCAAAACTGAACTGAAGTGAAAATGATATGTTAAATAACTATAAAGTCAAAAAAAGTAAAAAAAAAGTTTTTTTTAAAAAAAACATGACATTGCCTGAACAATATATTATTAAAATAATAAACTGACATAAAACATATACATAGAAGAACAAGAATTATACATTCAAACACAACCAGTTGGAAAACAAAAACTTGGAGGAAAATTATGTCAAGGAAATGTTGGGACCGCTAGAGGATGCTGTTTGTGGTTAAATTGAATTGACAAAGATTATAACATCATTACTTAATTTTTATCAAAACGACTGAAGAGTTTTATGAATTAACTTCAGGCAATTAGATGTAGAAAAGTAATGTTGAAAAGACCAGTTTAATAATGTATTTTTATGAAAAATTTTACTGTAGCAAACATATTATAATAACCAGATCGATTTGTTCGTATTTGTTAAAAAAAAAATCGCAACATCGCGTGACACACTGCACAGAAAATAATATCGAATATTTTACTTTAATTAAAATTTTAATTGTTTTTTAAATTAATATTAATTAATAGGGATGAGATTTTCATGCACTAAAAATCGGAAATATGCGCTTAAAATATCCGCTAAAAAATTCAAAATATGCACTAAAAAAGCTAAAAATATGCACTGAAAAATAAAATATTGCACACATTTTTGTCTTGTTTTCATAGAAAAAAACTTCTTAAAAAGCAAAAGGTAATGCCGGGTTTAAATAGTTACATTTAAGACTTCAAGATTTTTTAGAAATCAAGATATTCTTAAAAAAATAATTTTTATTATTTTCAAAAAAAAATTGAAAAAGTTTTTGAAACATTTAAATTTTAATTTGTGTTTTTGCTCACTTATGTTAAAATATGCAAAAATATGCATTTAAAAGTTGGAAGTATGCACAAAATATGCATTTAAAACAAAAATATGCAAAAATATGCATTTTCACCAAAATATGCAAATTTATGCTAAAACAAATCGATGCCATTTTAACGCAAATTTATTGATTCGGAAAGACAATTGGTCGTTATCGTTTTTAGACTATCGACAAAAACATGCATTTGCATGGAAATCTCATCCCTATTAATTAAATTTGAAATTTATATGAGCAATTGTCATTAACTTTTAATATTTAAGAAAAAAAAAATTTCGATTTTTTTTTCGTGGCACATTGATAAGACTTTGTAGGTAAATAACATTATAAATAAGTAATTCAAATCCGTCCGCGTGCATTAATTTGAGCGATCGCACCCAAAACTATTGCGGTTTAAAGTTAAAATTTTTAAAAAAATTGTCAAAATTACATTTTTTATCCGAAGTTAACCAAACGTACCATTTTGTATTATGCTTACCCAGAGGTAAAATACATATTCAAACGTGCATAAAATCTTTGCTAAATATCGAGATATTTGCATTTAACCAATTTTTTTTCGGCACATTTTCCAATATTTTGGAAATAAAAATGTTTCCAGCGGTTTTATTTTTTTTAGAAAAATATTACCAAATGCATTAACAAAATCTCAACAAATTCTTAATTAACACCATTATTATATCTCTAGTAGGTAAGAAACAGCAGTGGTTTAAAGGGAACATTTTTGAAAAAAAATTTAATAATTTTGAATTTTATTTTTTTTTTAATATTAAATGTCTGATTTTACAGTGTTGTCCTTCACTGAATATTGAAACTATTCAAAGTATGATTAATAATGCTAATATTAAGGTTATTACGATATATTTTAACGTTATTACTAATTTTATCAAGGTTATAAAAAATTTTAGCGTTTTTTCGCGATTTTCGCGACTGCAAAAATCAATGGACTAATTTTGAAATATTATTTGAATAAGACATGTCAAAATCTATCAAAATACATTTCTTTTCTACTTTATTTAAGTAATGTAAGATTTTATGTAACCATTAAATTTAAAGGTATCAAAAATTTAAAACCACCGAAAAACCGCTTAAACGTTAAATTTTTTCGGGTGCGAATTAATTGAAGATAGAGAATTAAAACGACTACCAAACGCGCCTTTCACCGACCAATTTCTATAAGCGGCCTGGATGTGCCTTACAAAAGAGTGAAAACTGAAAAACACCGTGGAATTCGCCAATATTAACTTTTGATCAATGTTGCTTTCCATGATTTATTATATTTGCACATACCATTGTTTCTACATATTCAACTTTCAGCCATGCACATTTGGCTGTCAAATAATGCAAAACTAAAATATCGAAATTTTGCAAAAAATTTAAAAAGTTCATAAAATTTTTGCAATTGAATATTTTTTGGGTGCGTTTGTAAATCAAGTGGGAAATGGTAAATTATAAAGTTCACAAAGCATTCGGAACCATTCGGAATAAAACTGGGAGTGTGCCTCGCAAAAAACAGACTTTTTAAAAAATTCACGTTTTTTCTTCCCATCTTTGGAGAGCTGCAGCTTCGTAACCATTGCGAGCACATCACTCGAATCAGTCTCAGATTGTGCATATTTACAAGGGCTTTTACCATATTTATTTGAATTTTAAAATTACAGTTTGCACCAAAAGCTACAATCAAAAAACCTCGAAAAATTAAAAATTGAAAAAAATTGGTATCAAAGATTTAGATCCATGTAACTTTTTTCTTATTGATGGCACATCCACTGAACCTACACCAAATAATTGCCCAAGTCTACTGATTATACGGTATTAAATTTGGAGCAATAGCTTTAACGCACCCAACAATATGGAACTTTGAACGAAAAATTTCATGAGAGTATCAAGCGATTTTTTTACATTTTTCAACTTTGCACGTTCATTACCATGAGATAATGAGACTATTTGCGCTGTGCCTTTGCAGAATTACTCATTATTAGGGTTCGGACTTTTATGCAGTTAAAATTGCGTTTTATGCGCATAAAACATGCCCCAAAAATAGAAAAATATGCGCTAAAAATGTAAAAAATATGCACTTAACAATTTTTTTAAAACATTTATTAAATGATAAAAAAAATAAAAATAACAAGAAAAACAAAAAAGAACATAAAACTCGTAATTATTAAGTCTTATAAACGAAAACAAGGTACAATAAACACAAAAGTTCAAGGTTAAATCAAGTAAAACACTAAATTATAAAGAGAAAAAAATTGGAGTAAATTTGTATTACTATTGAGTAAAAAATTACTAAATTTTGCACCAGTGAACGATTTAAAAGTATTGGGTACACTTTTAATAAAAAATTATTAAATGTATACCAAAAATTTTGAGAAAATTTTTAATTAACACAATTAAAACTTTACTCGAAATTTTTCCTTTTTTTTAATTATGTTTTTATTTGTGTCAAGTAAAAATTTACTCAAAATTTATCAATTTTTTTTTTAAATATCAAACAATTGTCACATTTTTTTTACAAAAAATATTGTTTTTTTATAATCTTTTACAAAAAATATTTATGTCATAGAAACATTTCATAAAAATGATTTAAAACTTTCACAAAAAACTAAAAACAAAATGAGAATTCAAAAAAACTAAGGGGAAAAAATAAAATTATAAAAAACAAGTAAAAAAGTTAAATTCGGCCTTGCCGAATGTAGTGATACCCTCCACAATTTCAAAAAGATTATTGTAAAAAACTTTATTGAAAAGGAAATTACTTTAAAAAAAAAATAAAAAATTTTAAAAAAATTTCCGCGAAAAAAAAATTTGGTAAAAAAAAAATCCGCGATTTTTTTCTTTTTTTGTCAAAAAATATGTTCGTACTTGTTTAAATACCATTTGGTGTTTAATTATGTTCACATATGTCAACCAGAAGCAGAATTAAATCATTTTGTATTTTTAGGTTATGTTGAATGTTCTAAAATTTTTGAGGTGTTCTTACATTTTTGTTCATAACTTTTGAACCGCTTAGCCGATATCGCTCAAATGCAATACCAAACTTCTTCGGGAAGGGGGCCCCTGTAGGCTAGTTGGTAGCGTGCTAGCCTATGAAGCAGGGGGTCGTGGGTTCGATTCCCACCAAAACCCTTGGTCGATTTCGCTACAACGAGACGACGGTCATTGTTACCAGTTCTCGGTTAGGTTAAAATTATTTAAAATGAGTTGTAAATAAAAATTGGAAAAATAAATAAAAACTGATCATTGGATCAAATTATTATTATTATTATTACCAAACTTCTCGGGAGAACTTCCAATAAATATGTTAAATTTCAGTCATCTCTGTGCAATATTTTGTCCGTGACAGCATTTTCCACAGACAGACAGACGGACAGACGGACATCGCTAGAATGTCTTAAAATCGATCGGGCATCATGAATATATATACTTTATGGGGTCCCAGATCGATATTTCCATGAGTTACAAACGGAATGACAAACTTATATATACCCTCTATTAAATTTTTATTAAATTATTTACTCAAATTTTTGAAAAACTTTTAGGTAAATTTTTAATTGCGTCAATTAAAAAATTACGTATTTTTTTTTTGAAATATAAACAAGTGATTACTCAAAATTTTTTTCCCATATTTTCTTCTGTGGGCTTTAAGGCATATATTATAAAATAAAAAATATATACAGCAATGTAAAAATATCATTAAATCAAAAAAAAAAAACGCTTTTTTTTTAAATATGCGGCAAAAATATGTAATATCAGCAATATATGCAAAAATATGCATTAAAAGCATAATATGCAAAAATATGCACTAACAAATCAATGCCATTTTACTGCAAATTTCTTAATTCGCAAAGATATTTAGTTTTTGTTGCTCTCAGACTGACAACAACAAATATGCATTTGCATAAAAATCCGAACCCTACTCATTATGGTTCCTGTAAGGTCGTTTTAGTCGTAATTTTTAATTTTAAAAACTTCAGAAATTTGTCACAACCTCTCGTATATGTATTTTACCAAAAATGTTTGACTTTAAGAAAATCAGTAAAAATATCATATGTACGGGAACATACCTATTATTTCAACCAACTATTTTTTTATATGTTGTTTCTAAAATTCTGATTGTTGCTAATTTTTACATTACCTAAACATTTTACAAAATACTGTATCTTGATAATGTATCGAAACATGTTGCTTAAGTATGTCTATTAAGTACTAGTCACTTGCCCATCACTGATGTTGCTCTCCAACAAATGCAAGAGACAACAATTGTTTAATACGATGGTACGTTACCACTTCCAATCAGCAGCATATGCAAATTGTTAGTGGATGTTTAATTTGTAATAAACATCTCTTGAGTTATTAAAAACAATTCCAATATTGTTTTTATTAAATGCAAATCAAATACAATTGTATGTCTCCCCAAAAGACTTTCTGATACCGGTTTTGAAATTTTTTTGTTCTTTTTGATTTTGACTGCCAAACGATTAAAACAAAATCACTGTCAACTAATTTAAATAATCTTTAATAGTACAGTATATATAATTGTGTTACATAACCATTTTTCTTAAACCAACGTGGTAATTAAAAAAATCGTATTTATACAAAACCACTAAATATCCTGCGAGTCCTAGTTAAAATAAATCCTGGAGGATATCTTTTTTATAAAATTTTGAAACATAAATTCAAAATTTTCAAAGTGGCAAAAATTATTATACCATCACGTTGGTATTACACACCACTTACAAGAGGATATTTGTACTCCTCTTAAACTACACCTTAAGGATAATTTCGTCCTTGTTGACGAAGAGCTACGTGGTTCCAACATTAACGTGTATTTTCTGTGAAAAAAGGTAGTATAGTACATTACGAAAACGCCATTTTTTTTTTCTAATCCCTAACTTTTCGTACAGGGCCTTACAACATTGTGGCGAGAAATCAGAATTTTATTACAACCTGTGGCAAACGTCCTGCCACAGGACATAACTCCTTGTGGAGAGGAGAAAAACCATGATTGCATGTTATCGTAAATCCTGCATAAACAAAAATATCAAAGTCGACACTAATCGTGGCGTTTGAGCCACATTTTTAACCACGCGTGTCAGCAAGTATTCTGCAAAAATAATTTTAATGGAGATCATCTAAATCTGAAAAACATCATAAAATGCATATGATAAGTTTATACTTTTTATAAGAAAGTTTTTCCTTTTTTTTCGAAAACTAATCGGGTGTTTTTTTTATGGTGTAATTTTTCAATCGGAATATTATTAGTGTACAGTTTTTTCGTTCCTATGGAAAAATTACCGTATTAAACTGTTAAATCAAAACGTGGTTAAGTTCGGAATTTCTCGGAAATGTTCGGTTATTGTCGTTAACTTTAAAATTTATTAATTTTTTACTCGGGTTATACCAGAATGATCGTTCTATAACGTAATCTAATTAAATATATTTTTATAAAATTTTAGTAATTATTTTTTAAAAGGTTCCATATTTTTTAAAAGGTACCATAATGTAGGGCGTATTTCAAATTCGGTCAATACCATTTAATTTAAATTTTTTTTAATAGTTATAAGAATCAGGAAAAATTTTTAAAAGTAAAAGAAACACATCCATATGCATCTTCGAATATACCACTAACCAAAATTTTTTATAAAACTAAAAGCAACAACAACATAACTATTTGCAACATGCAACATTCATCGAGGCCTCGACGATTGCCGCAGCAATAAACCAGCAATTTTGGTGAGTTTTGAAATTGAATTATTTACTGAATTTTTGGTATGTGCTATACTTTTGGTGCATAGTGTAAATTTTTTTTTGCATATGATCAATAACAAGAAGAAACAATAAAATAAATTGTCTCAGCTAACAACTAATTTGAGTATGCTTAAACAAAAATTCAAGTTGATTAAAGCAACAATGTTTGTTTATTTTTTTTTTGCTAAAAGTTACATATTTTTTTTGAATTATTAAATGCTGTAACCATATCTATATTATTATTTCTTCTTGTTCAGTGTTTCCCAAACCTATACGTGAATAATATTTTTAACGTTAAAAGAAAACGTAATTATTTTTTTTAAACGTTAGTATTTTAAAATAAATGCGAAATTAGAACTTAGAAAATGAATTCTAGATAATAATGATTAATTGAAAAAAACCCAATAATAATTTTTATAGAAAAACAGAAGGAAAAATATACATTGAATTTTTTCATATTGGTTTTGCTCTATGCAAATTAAATTTGTAGTACTTTTTGTAAGTGCTTACTATGCACTTCTCATAGTTTGTTCTTAGGAAAACTTTGAATCCCAATTAATTCATGTACTTTTTTAGTGTACTAGTTTTTATATTTACGCGATAAAACTAAGATTTTCGTGAACCTTAATATATAAAACCAAAATATGTTTAAATTTAAGATTATGATTTGAATAAATAATTTGTGAATATGAATTGCTAAATTTTCGTAGTTTTCTTATGGTGATGTGAAATCCAGGGTAGCTGAATTTGCGTACGGGGTCTAATTAAATTAAGTGCCATTAGACCATGGTAGGGTAAGGGTAAAGAGGCAAGGGACTCTAACACCATCAAGAGATCCTTTAAGGTAGATTAAATGACTTACACCAATATTTTTTTATTACTCTTTATATTCTGACTATTTCTGGGGTTTTTATTTTTTTGTAGTTAGAATTTGGCCTGTAACGTAGAGCTTTTCAGTAATTATCTTGTAACCAGGGAGTCTATAATTTTTTTATGTACTCTCGTCATATAGGGAAATTCAGAGCGACCAAAAGGGACACGAACCTCCCCATCCCGACTTTAGCTAGCTTATCAATGACTCCCGGCACCGTCTTCTTTTGGGCTCAAAATTAGGCTTTAAACCATCTTGGCAGAAGTGCACCCATATGACTGAAGAACACGAATAGACATTTTCAATGACCTTACGGGTTTGGTCGTGTTTGTTACATTCCCTTAACATATCTACATTCACAGGTACCACCTAGTTTACAAATAAAAATGTTATTGCGAAATTAGTAAAATATCACAAGCGTTAAAAGTTAATGACAAAAGTCCATATAATTAATTGTTTATTTAAGTTTTTGTTTTTATTTTATTTAACATGTTAATTACTTTTAAATTTAATATTAATTATGTTTAGATATTGTTGGACTGTATATTTTATAACTGAATTTTTATTTAGTTCGGTTTGAGTCCATATTAATTATTTCTGAGAAATAATAATTGTTGTACAATGAGAAAATCTGAAAAAAATCAAGTGACAACACAGGCTAAGTGGAGATGTCCACAGCTTTCGGATGATGCCACCCTTCCATCATCAGCACTCCTTCGATTGCCACACACTTAATATGTGTCAGATTAAAATTAGCCATTTAAATGAAACTTTTGAACAAATTAAATATTGGAATTACGGGTTATTCAACACAAAGAGGATTAATAAGGTATTTTTTGTTTTGTTTTGTAAAGTTAAAATAATATCTTTAAAGACTTTTTCTAGATTGTAGTTAGTGTTTTCAAGCCGGTTAACCAAAAAAAACGGTTTTTGTTAAGAAACCGGTTTTACAAAAAACCGGGTTTCCGGTTTGGAAACACTAATTGCAATCAAAAAAACTTCTTTTAAGTTTATTATTTCAACTTTACAAAAAACTACTAATGGATTCCCCCCGATTTTCGGTTAAATATGGAAAAAAATTTTAATATTTCTACTAAAGTGACAAATGTCATTTTAGTTTTAAATTAAAGGTAATTGGAAGACCTATTTAACGGATTCAACATTACGTTCTTACATTGCATATTTCTCAAATTTTGAGGTTGGAACACGGGAAATTCTGAATTTTTACTTTTAATGTCATCTTAGAGACCCTTGAACTTATAATTTTGACCGCGAATAATTTTTTTAGGAGGCTAGCAACATTTAGAAGTAGTGTATCCGGTTTTGTAAAAAAAGGTGCCAGAGAAAAAAAAAATTATGTTTCGTAACCTAATTTTTTTATAAAATTGATTTGAGCGAGTTGAGTCCGACCATTCGAAAATCTGAAAAAATCTCAAAATCTTTTAGGCAATAAGAATTCATATTCCGCTTCAAGAGTTGCAAAAATCTAAAAAAAAACTTTTGATGAAACTCCCAAATAAACAGTTTTTGAAAGTTTTTTTTATTTCTCATATAGTTTTTTGAATTCTCATTTGGTTTATAGTTTTATGTATATAAAACGTTTTTAATCAACTTTATAAAAATGTCTTACTGACTATGTCTTTATGGCATAAATATATTTGATAAAGTTTGAAGAAATATTTTTTTATACTATTTTATTAAAAAAAAAATGTATAAGTCTCAAAAATTGGAAAATGTTAAGTGTGTCATCTAAATATATTAAAAAAATATAAAAACGTGATTTTGGTCTTAAAATGCAGATCTGAGATTTTGGTCCAGAGATGCTGATCAGCATTTTACAAAAGTTAGAAAATGTTAAGTGTGTCATATTTAAAATATTGAAGAAAATATAAAAACGCGATTTTGGGCCAAAAATGCTGACCTGCGATTTTGGTCCACAGATGCTGATCAGCATTTTCGAAAAAATCGTGTTTTTGTATTTTTTTAATATCATTTAGATAACACTTAATTCCAACTTCTGAGACCAATTTGGATAAAAAAAAACAATTTTTATGTTTAAAAATTAGCATCTGTGGACCAAAATCGCGGTTTGGAATTTTTTAAAAAATTTGTCCAATAAAGTGTGCCAAATTTCCGAATTTTTGAGCCGTATTTCAGACCAAAATCGTGTTTTTACACTCTTTAAATATTTTTTAGATAAAAAAAGTTGGAAAATGTTAAGTGTGTTATCTAAAAAATATTAAAAAATATATAAAAACGCGATCTTGGTCCAAAAATGCTGATTTTCGCATTTGGTTCACATGTGCTGATCAGCATTTTCGGACCAAAATCGTGTTTTTTATTTTGTTAATATTTTTTAGATAACAAACTTAATTCCAACTTTTGAGACCAATTTGGATAAAAAAAAAACAATTTTTATGTTAAAAAATCAGCATCTGTGGACCAAAAGCTGGATTTCGTCAAAAAATTCGGAGATGAATTTTGGTCGAAATACGTCATTTCTTCCAACTTTGACCGCTGGTTGCAGACTGAAGATGACCTTTCAAAATTTTTTTTATAAATTTTTACACAATTAACTCTAACGTAGCCGGCGTTTGGCAGGTATTACGACATGTAATTCGAAAATTTACATTTGACGGGACGCACAGTGGGGCGAGATGTACTTTTTTGTCAGAATTACTCTGTGGCCTTCAATTCTTAACCGACATAATATGTATATGGGGCATTCCATGCCAAATCACTCACTTTTAGGCCCGACCCCCTTCGATTAATTTTATTTTTAGATATGTTTTAGTACGTATTAAATGCAACTTGCAGCCAAATTTTCAGCCTTTTATACCAAGGTGGTGTGGAGTAATCAATTTTTCAAAATGGCGATTTTTTCCAAAAAATGAAAAAATTTAAATTTTCAATCAATTTTGACCAGTAAAAAATATAGATATTTTAAAAAAAGTTGGACAACGTTTTGTTGGTATTTAAATGTAGTTTTAGAAAAAAATTTTAAAAAATTATTCGAAGTAATTATCACTTATTTTTTGACGTTTAAAAATTAAAATCGACTTTTTGAAAAAGTCCGAAACCTTCGATTTTTTTTTAAAAATGTCAAAAAATTCTACTCTAAATTATGCAACTTTTAAGCCATAACTCGAGATGTGATCACAATTCTTTCTATTTTTTTTTAATTTTTTAAATTGCACCTTTTATGTTTTGGCTCTGATTTATTTTATATGGAGCTCCAAAAAAAAAAATGGTAGATACTGACCCTAACTTACCCTAAATATATTCATTTGGAGGTAAATATACGTCTCACAAAAATTTGGGACGATCGGACATGTGTAAGGCGCTTAGCATGGTCCTTGAAGTTTAAAAAACGGATTACAAGGAAAAATATGAATTTTTTTCTGTTTTCGCAATTTCTTTGGTATTTTAAGTTAAGTTTTAATTCAAGTGATTACAGAATTATGTTGTGGAGTAAAATGCCTTTCTAATAAGGTACTAAAAACTAAAATCGGTTGAAAATCAGCCAAGTTATTACAACTTCCCCAGGCATCTAGCGTGTGCCATACAACTTGATTAAAAAATACGAGGCCCTTTTTTTAAATTTATTGAAATTTTCTGCTGTAATAACATTTTTTCATTATTCATGTTTCAGTGTAATATTTTTTTGACTTTTCCAAATTTTAAAACAAAAAAAATATTTTTTTTTTTAAAATAGATATTTCAAAAGGGTGTGGAAAATGCAGGTATTTTTAGCACTAATTTAAAAAATGTTAGCAAAACACGATATGAAAAATACTTGTAATCTAATAACATTTGAACTTGAAGAATAAAAAAATGTTATTACAGTAGAAAATTTCAATGAATTTCAAAAATCGGATTGTATTGATTAATCAAGTTGTCTGCCACACGTTAGATGCCTGGGGAAGTTGTAATAACTTGGCTGATTTTAAACCGATTTCGGTTTTTATGACCTTAATAGAGAGACATTTTACTCTACATTTCAATTCTGTAACCATTTGAATTCAAAATTAACTTAAAATACCAAAAAAATTAAGAAAACAGAAAAAAATGCATATTTTCCCTTGTAATCCGATTTTCAAACTTCAAAGCCGATGCGGCACGCCTTACCCATGTCCGATCATCCTAAAATTTTCTTAGACGTATTTTTACACCCAAGTTAATATATCTAGGGGAAGTTACGGTCAATATTTACCAAATTATTTTTTTTGGAGCACCATATAAAATAAACCAGAGTCAAACAAAAAAAAAGTGCAATTTTCAAAATTTGAATAAAAATAGAACGAATTACGATCACATCTCGAATTATGGCTTAAAAGTTGCGTAATTTAGAGTAGAATTTTTTGACATTTTTAAAAAAAAATCGAAGGTTTCGGACTTTTTCAAAAAGTCGATTTTAATTTTTATACGATAAAAAACAAGTGATAATTACTTCGAATAATTTTTTCATATTTTTTTTCTAAAACTACATTTAACTACCAACAAAATGTTGTCCATCTTTTTTTAATATATCTATATTTTTTATTGGTCAAAATTGATTGAAAATTTAAATTTTTTCATTTTTTGGAAAAAATTGCCATTTTGAAAAATTGATTACTCAACACCACCTTGGTATAAAAGGCTGAAAATTTGGCTACAAGTTGCATTTAATACGTACTAAAACATATCCAAAAATAAAATTAATCGAAGGGGTTCGGGCCTAAAAGTGAGTGATTTGGCATGGAATGCCCCATATATTATATAATTTTTTTTTTTTTTTGCTGCTTGTAGGTTATTTAATTTCGCATCGACTTATGCAGCCCGAATTTTCAAATATGATGATGGGGGAATTGGAACACCCCCGAAACGATCGTCAATTCATTCCTAAAAAATTGCCAAAATTTTTTGAAAGCAAGAAACTCTATGAGTATTAAATGGGAGAATATCCTAATAAAGAAAGTAGAGTTATCGTAAGTACTTGTTATGTTAATTCATAATGGGGAACATGAAAAGGCCTTGAACCAGAATAAACTCTTTTTCATTAAATAAAACCTTTAAAATGGTGGTCGAAAATTTAAAAAAAGATAATTTGAAAAAAATACAAAACTAAATTTCTTTCAGGGCCAAATTTTAACCCACCAGCGACACGGGTTGAAATTAGAGTTTGCAAATAATCGAGATATTTCATAATCGCGATTACGATTAAAAAAATTGCCGTTAATCGCGATTACGATTAATCGAATTATTTTAAATAATTTGAGTTGCAATAGCTTTAAAAAAAATCTTTTGAAATTTACATAAAATTAAAAACTTTCGAACTTTTCTACTTAGTAAAACTAATTCGTGATTTTGGAACCACAGTCTCTTTTTTAGTATATCATTGCGCATCGAAAGAACGCTCGAGCGCCCTTGAGAATTTTTTGTTAAGACAATTTTACACATACTTTAATTTTTGATATCTTCAACATCAAAAAGATTTTTGGAGAAATCGCGGCGTTTGTTAATGCAAGTTCGATTTTTTTTCAATATGCCGATTTTCAGCATATTGTTTATATGGCTTTTGGCTACACCTCGTCGACTAATTGATATTTTTCAATTTGTAAAAGCCAAATTATTGCTAGAGACCTGTCCAACAATTAAATTTTTTTTAAAAAATTGATTTAGAAAATTTTTGTGGAGCTTATAAAGCACAATGTTGGAAAAAAGGATGAAAAAAAATTATTTTAACAACATTTTGTTTCTTTCTAAATCAATTTTTTAAAAAATTTTAATTGTTGGACAGGTCTTTAGCAATAATTAAGCTTTTACAGATTGAAAAAATATCAATAAGTCGACGAGTTATAGCCAAAAAACCATATAAAATTATGCTGAAAATCGGCATTTGACTGCAAAGTTCGAAGGTCGATTAAAAAAAAATTCGAATTAACATAAACAAACGCCGCGATACGGGTCTTCTAATTTAGCCTCTATTTTCACCCCTCACTCTCAGAATCGACCTAACTTTTGCTGACCTGAATTTGTTCCACAGAGTAATTTTAAATACATAGAAACTTCAAAATGGGTTTCAAAAAATTTTGGAACTGATTTAAATTCGTTATAAAAATAGTATATTTCATATAAAATTATTAATCGTAATCGCATGATTTTTTTGTCGATTACGATTACGATTAATTGGTGCGATTAATCGCGATTACGATTACGATTTTAATCGTTTTGCAAACTCTAGTTGAAATTGAATGATTTGTTTAATAATTTTTTTAATAAATTATAATTTAAATATACAGTTTCAATCAACGAAATTCAAAAAAAGGCATATTTTGTGATAATACATAAAATTCGAAATGGGCCCCCACGTTCCTCGACATTTTTAAAAAAGAAAATTTTAAAGCATTGTCCCAACAAAATGAAACCTTTTGTCGTTAATAAGCTAAGTAAGTTAAATAATAATTAAAAAAAAAACTAAATTTTTTTTGTTTGTATGAATTTTTTTTTAGGGCCAAAGGGCAAATCCAGCTCAAACCACACAGCATTCGGATTTGTCACCTTTGATTTAAATAAAATTTGGCAAATATATTGCAAATGGATAGTATTCTTAAAATCATTACCTTTCTGGCTCCAAAACCTTTCGGTTTTCGAAATATCGCGGCTTAAAAATTGGCAAAAACGTCAAATTTTCAATAAGGAGCACATACAAAGTCACCCATAATTTTATAACTATAAAACCCACAATTACTAAATAGGTACCATTTGAAAGCTGAAAGGATTACCTTAAAAGTGACATGCACAATTTTTTCTTGTAATGAAAGGTCAAAGGTCATATTTCAAGTTATAATGTTCAAAGACCTATATCTCAAAATCCGATATTTTTAAAATTCTCAAAAAAATATATGATAGCAATCAAGTCTTTCCCTACATTTGTATCAAAATTTCAGGGTGGACACTCATATGGTTCCAAAGTTACAAAGTAAAACGTGCTCGAAGTCAAGATTTTCTCTACGAGTTCATATGCAAAAGCTTACACACCATAGATGGGAATTTTTCATTACCATTGAAATTTAATTACCATTGGTTGATATCAATGGTAATTAAAAAATTTTCATTACCATTTAATGGTAATTAAATTTTTTTAATTGAAAAAATAATTACTAATGGTAATGAAATGCACCAATTGTTGAAAAACACCAATTATAATTGGTTTCAAAACCATTGGTTTTCACTTTTTTTTTTTTTTTTTGAAAAGTTAAAAATTTAAACATCAAAGTATGTTTTTACAAAAAAAAAATATGAAAATGTTAAAGACAAAAAACAAAACGCAAATAAAAATTTCAAATATTGTGTTATACAAAGGCAATCAAATGTGTGATTGGTTTATAAAATGTGAAAAACTAAAACACCATATAACAAAAAACAACAGATTTTTCCAAATATTAACGATTTGGACAATATTGTGACGACTTTTACTAATGGTAATTATTTTTTTTAATTGATGCCACACCAATGGTAATTATTTTTTTTTTTAATTATCATTAGTAATTAAATTGATAAGTAATTTAATTGGTACAATTGATATAACCAATGGTAATGAAAAAAATTTCATTACCATTGACATCAATTAAATGGTAATTAAACCATCAATTAATTGGTCCCTTTAATTAATTACTCCCATCTATGTTACACACACGAAACAGCACAGCAGTAAACAAACAATGCACAGAGGGTTGAAATGTACCAAAAGTGAGGATTAATTCAAAAGCTGAACTTTATCCTACACATTCGTGTGTGGTACTGGGTGAAAGGTAATTAAATTCTACATCACTATTTGCCAAAAACTTTTGTTTTGAGTAAATTTCTCTATCGACTGTGAGCTGTCAAATTCAAATAATTTTTCAAAATTTTTCGTGCCGTGCCTAAAACTGAATTGAGATATTTTGGGTGCTGATAATTCTTATTAAGCGTGCTAAAAGTAATTTTATTAAAATGGAACCATCAACTTCAGGTATTTGGCTACATAATTGCATTAATGTTTTTTAGATAAATGTTTTGCAAATATTTTTAATATTTTTTTAAAAAGTGCTCCATATTTGGGGTATTTTCGATATATACACAGAGTTTCAACAAATTTCTTGTTGCGATCCAGCAAATTTTATTAAGTGATATTTTAATATAGTATTTTAGCTTATATATTCCATACCAAACTTTTGCAGAGGCACCGCGTTTTTTTACTTATTAAAATTTTTGTTAAAGAACTCCAGTTGCTAAAAAAAAGCTGAAAAACATATGAGAAAGGGCATTATGGGAGACCCCTTAGTTAGAGGAGATACGGGGTGCGTACGTTGAAAAAAAAGTTGGGGATGAAAAAATAATGATAGTTGATCTCACATTTCACCCTCTAGGAGCCAGCATGGAGCGGCAGCAACTGATTTCATTAAAAAAAAATGTGTATGGGGACCACCTTAAGGGTTGGATATACAGGGTAGGTATATTCTAAGAAAATGTTTGTGTTAAAAAAATATTGGGGGTCGGTCACATATTCGACATCTCTAGGGGCACCCTTGGGGCAGTTAGAACTGTAGGAGCAGAATTTATAAAAATGGCATTTTATATGGGAGCCCCATTATCGAGTGGAGATACGGTATAAGTATGTTCCAAAAAATTTTGGGGGGTAAAAATTAATGGGGGTCGGTCTTATTGACTAATACTCTAAGACGCACCCTGGGAGCGGTAGGAGCTGATTTCATAAAATAAATTAAAAAAAAAATAAAAAACAATAGTATGGGGACCACCTTAAGGGTTAAAGATAGAGGGTAGGTATATTCTAAGAAAATGTTGGGATTGAAAATATATTTGGGGTCGGTCACACATTTGACATCTCTTGGGGCATTATTGGAGCAGATAGAGCGGTAGGAGCCAATTTTTATAAAAAGGTTATATCTTCATTTTTAATAAAAAAATATTTTCTATAATTTTTTTTTCTGTAAAAAATTTTTTTTTACTAAATAATGTATAGTTAGTCTAAAAAAATATAAATATTTATAATAAAGGGCTTTTCTGAATTAATCCCCAGTTTACATATGTTTCAACCCACTGTGCAATGGGACGGACCTAAAAACTGAACCCATTATTTATTAATATTTCGACCTTCTGAATTTGATTTCACTATCAAAACTGAATTTTATAGTAGGTTTCTTGTTTTCTTACAAGGAAAATCTTCGAAGTGAACATACGTAATTTCATTGAAATTTATGCCCATGAAAGACAGCAAATATCTAACATCGACCTGTCTGAGCTTATTGGTCTTAATTTAGTTTTAAAGGGTTAAACGGGAGTCAAAAATTACCGATTTTTAGTAATTTTAACTTTTAGGTACATAGATGCCACATATATCAGATCCGTTTCATTTGAAAAAAAAAAATTGGCGTCTGTTTGAGACATTTTATTTGTTGCATAATTGTTTTTATTAAAAATGTATAGTTTTTGTTAAACTATATAGTTTTTGTAAAACAAATTCATTGTTGGTACTATTTTCTATTAAAATTAAGCAATCACATGAATTTTTTATTGGCAGTTTTTCTTACAGGTCGGGATTCATCCGAATTTAAAAAAAAAAAATCTTTATTAGTGTGTCCAAAATAAAAAAAGGCAAAAATTCAAAGAAGTTCGAATCATTAGTGTTTTAATTTCTAAACCATTTTTATGCTTGATTATATTCTTGTTTATGAGCTTTATTCCGCTTTGAACATACGGTTCCCCCACCATGCCTATTTCCTTACTATGGAAGAATATAAGTTTCGAATGAAACCGATCTGTTTTATGTGGCATCAATATAAAGTACCTACACTCAAAAAAAAAAGTGAACTAAAATCTGGTAAAATTAACTCAATTTTGAGAAAAAGAGGGAATGATTTGGCTCCAAAGATTTTTTTTCTTGGTTTTAGTTCATAATTTTCCTAAAAATAAGGTAAACGAAGTTACTTAATTTTAAGCCAATTTTAACTAGAAAATGGGAAAAATAATACTTCACATTTTAGAAAAAGATTGGGTCTAGACCCTGGACCCATGGGACCCCGTTAGGTCCTTTAAGGGTCCCCATAGATTTTGAACCAAAACTTGTGTCCGTTTCGCTCTAACTTCCCAGCAGAAATTTTGCTGAACTGGCAGCAGCTTTTGGAAAGGAATCCCGAGGCAAGTAGCGCTTCCAAACGTGCTGAATTCATGCATGATTCTCTAAGGCGATGTCCCACTTTAGAGCGCTAGTTGGATACACAGAAAAAGCGCTCTTAAGATGCACTGAAATCACGTGTCTTTAGAGCGCTGATTAAAGCATACGTAATCAGCGCTATAAAGATGCAGTGAATTCATGTATATTTTCAGAGCTGATTTAAGCAGAATAAAGATGCAGTGAATTCATGTATCTTTTAAGTGCTGATTTAAGCAGAATAAAGATGCAGTGAATTCATGTATCTTACTTATTATACAATTGATTCTTTCTGGAACACAATTTGAAAATCTAGAATACAATTAACTGTTTCTGAAATACAATTGACTATTTCTGAAATACAATTTGAAAAAAAATTAAACATTTTTATGTCAAAAAAAGTTCAAAGTTCTAAATTATACCATTTCCACTTTTATTTCAGAAAATACAAATTATATTTCAGAAATATCCATTTATATTTTAGAAATATTTATTTATATATCAGAAAATTCCAATTGTATTTCAAAAAATTCCATTTATATTTCAGAAATTTCCATTTATATTTCAGAAACATCTATTATTGTTTCAGAAATTTCCAACTGTATTTAAGAAATTTACATTTGTATTTTAAATTTTCTAAATTATTTATTTGGAAATATAAATGAATTTTCTGGAAAGAGTTTAGAAAATTTTGAAATAGAAATTTTTGAAACACAATTGGAAATTTCTAAAATACACATGGAATTTTTTTAAAATTTAAATGGAATTTTCCTAATAGCAAAAAAAAATTTGAAAATTTTGAAATCAAAATGGAAATTTTTTAAAATTCAAATGGAATTTTCTGAAAGGTATTTAGAAAATTTTGGAAATACAAATGTAAATTTCTTAAATACAATTGGAAATTTTTGTTATATAAATGGAAATTTCTGAAATATAAGTGGAAGTTTCTGAAATAGAAATTTAGGAAATATAATTGGAAAATTTTTGAAATATAATTGTAAATTTTTGAGTTATAAATGAAAATTTCTGAAAAATAATTGGAAATTTTTGAAATATAATTGGAAATTTTATAAATATAATTTAAGTTTCTAAAATATGATTGTAAGTTTTTCATAATATAATTTGTATTATTTGAAATTAAAGTGGAAATTGTGTAGTCAAAAATTGTTTTTAAAAATACTGAAAAATATTTTAAAATCTGCAAACATTTTTTTGAAATACATAAGGAGTGAGATCATAAAAATGTTAACACACATTTTTGCCTACAACTTTGGTGTAAAGCTTCCAATTTTTTTTTTTTTCGGCAGTTTACATTTTAAAAATATGTCAGTTAATAAATTAATTTACATCATGAGTTTTAATTTGCAATTTTTTACACAATGGACGATGAAAGAAAAGTGCGTTCAAAAATAATTAAATATTTTCAACAAAACCAAACATGGACATACAAAAAAATTGCCAAAGAAACTAATGTATGCCGCCAAACAGTTTCAAAAGTGGTAAAAAGGTATCTGGAACACCTAACAATTGAAAGGAAGCCGGGAACAGGAACAACGACTGGTTATCGTAACATTGGTAAGGCATATAAAGTCAAAAGCATCCTTAAGAGAGCTCCTAACACATCTGGCAGAAAAACAGCTCGGTTAGCCCAATGCTCAGACTTTTTTGTACGTAAAGTGAAACGTAAGGCGGGACTAAAGTCCTACAAAGTTCAAAAAGTTCCCGATAGAAACGCTTTTAAAAATTTGGAGGCCAAAACCAGAGCTAAAAAATTGAAATAAAATTTTATAAAAAAATACAACTGTTGTGTAATGGACGACGAAACTTATGTCCTGGCTGATTTTGCGCAGCTCCCTGGTCAAGAATTTTATGTTTCCGATGTTCGAGGAAATGTTGCGGAAAAATTTCGGTCAAAAAAGCAAACGAAATTCCCCAAAAAATTCCTAGTATGGCAAGCCATATGTAGCTGCGGCCAAAGAAGCCAGTCATTTGTGACATCTGGCTCTATAAACAGCGAAATTTATATCAAGGAGTGTTTGCAGAAGAGACTTCTTCCGTTCTTGAGTCAGCACAATGTATCCACTTACTTTTGGCCCGATTTAGCATCTTGTCACTACAGCAAGAAAGCGCTGGAGTGGTATAATGATAATAATGTGGTTTTTGTACCAAGAGAGGCAAATCCACCAAACTGCCCGGAGCTCAGGCCAGTGGAGAGATATTGGGCTCTTGTTAAAAAAAAATTAAAGGGCACAAAAAAGGTCTCCCAGGACATGCAAGATTTCAAACGTAGATGGACCACCTGCTCTAAAAAGGTGACAGAAACTACCATAAAAGCCTTAATGGGAGGGTTTCCGGAAAAAGTGGATAACTTTGTTCGTAGTGGTTAGAGTTCCATGCGGTTTTTTTGTTATGATTTTGTATTAAATTTTATTTAATAAAAATTTGGTTTGAAATCTTAAAATTCAGTAGTCTGTTTTTTATTTAACTTTATGTGTGTTAACATTTTTATGATCTCACTCCTTATGTATTTGTAAAAATTTTACCAACATTTTTTGATTTAAAAACAAATAATAATCTAGATAAATTACAAGAAAAAAGTTGTAGGAAAGAGAAAAAAATGTAAAAATGAGATAAAAAACATACCAAAAAATGAAAAAATATGCAAAAAAAGTTAAAACAAATGTATTTTGATTTTTGTGGTTTTTCGTTATCAGACTGTGTTTAATCCAAATCGGTTTATTCTTTGAAATAACAAAAAAGCATTTGCTGTTTTTTGGTTAGCCTATTTATCATCATTCAAAATGTGTTAAATATGTTATGATTGAAGCACTCTTTGCAGCGCTGATAAATGCGCAATAATGATGCAGTGAAATCATCTGTCTTCGTCCAAAACTCATACTTTTTCATTCAAAAAGTGTTAAAAATATTAAAAAGGAAAGTAAGTGTGAAATTTTATCAAAAAATAATTTTAAATTGTAAGTTTTATATAAAAAATCTTAACAAAAAATTAAACTTTTTTCCCCTTACTTTTACTGCATCCTTAAGAGCGCTCTTTGGATGCGCTTCGGTATGCTATAAATAGATGCTGTGTCGCCAAAATCTCGATTTATTTCTGCTGGGTTGCTTAGTTTTTGAGATACGGTAATAAGGGGCCTGATAGGGTCTTGAGAATCTTAAAACCCGAATAACTCAAAAACTATTGATCGGAGGGCTTTGCGGAAGTGTTCTACGAGTCAAGAGCTACAAAAATGCCGTTGGACCTTTTCTCGTGTTGGCAGTATTTACCGAGATATGTGCATATATAAAATCTCGGGAATTTAAAATTTTAGATCTAAAATTAGGGTCTTGAGACCCCGACAGATATGCAGAGCTAGGCTATTCCATATTTTTCTTTGTTGTCTTTCTTTTGAAAATTTCATCCGTTTCGGTCTATCTCGCTTAGTTTTCGAGATATCGCCATTTTGAATTTTTAACTAAATTCTAAGAAGTTATTTACTAAATTCTCAGAAGTCATTAACTAAATTCTAAGAAGTACACTTCCTCAATTCAAAGAAGAGAAATACGATGATGTTTTTTTTAGTAAATTTTAACTAAACTTGAACTAAATTGTTTTTTAAGAAATATGTCTCAAAAATAAAGATACGATTCTTAGATTTATGGAAAATTTCTTTGGCAGTAAGAATTTTTTTCCTACTATTAAAAAAATCCATTTAAATAAAACTATGAACTAATTATAAGTAAATGAACTAAAATTTGTTCCTCATAGTTAAGAAAATTTCTCATTTTTAAGTTAAATTTAACTAAATTTTAGGAAAATTCATGATAAATTTTCAAAGACATTTTTTCCTTAATTTTAGTTATGTCTTTTTTTTTTCAGTGTAAACTTTGAAATAACTGAAAATGGGTAATTTTTAAACCGCATTTAACCTGAATTTAGGCCGACAAGCTCAGACTGGTTGATTTTAGATTTATTTTTTCTAGCTTGTGTATAAATTTCAAAGAAATCAGGTATGTTCACTTTCGAGGACTTTCCTTGTAAAAGAACAAGAAAACCCCTACAATATAACTCAAAATACATACACAGTATTAGTGTTTCTTCACAATACAGCAGCAAGCAGCAGACAGCAAAATTTTCACATGTATTTTGTTGTTGCCGCAACAACAAAATACATGTAAAAATTTTGGTGTCTGCTGCTTGCTGCTGTATTGTGAAGAAACACTTAAGCCTTGTTCTAGGCCCGCACCTTTGTTTACGACTATGTGTATTGTTTTGTTTGTGCAATATTTTTCATATGAACTCGTAGAAAAAACCTTGCCTTCGAGCACCTTTTCCTCTGTAACTTTGGAACCATATGAGTGTCCACCCTGAAATTTTAATACAAATGTAGGGAAAGACTTGATTGTTATCATATATTTTTTGTGAATTTTAAAAATATCGGATTTTGAGATATATGTCTTTGAACATTAGACCTTGAAATATGACCTTTGACCTTTCATTACAAAAAAAAAAAATTGCATGTCACTTTTAAGGAAATCCTTTCAGCTTTCGATTGGTACCTATTTGGTAATTGTGGGTTTTATAGTTTTAAAGTTATGGGTGATTTTGTATGTGCACCTTATTGAAAATTTGACGTTTTTGCCAATTTTCAAGACACCATATTTCGAAAACTAAAAATTTTTGGAGCCTGTAAGGTAATCATTTCATGAAAACAACGCATGTGAAATATTTTTTGCGAATTTCATTAAAATCGGAGGTGACAAATCCGAAAATGACAGTTTTCTGTGCGGTTTGACCTGGAATCATCCCAAAGTAAAAAATACCAGCAGCACGGGTTAAAATTGTCTGATTGGGTTAAAAGTTTAAAAATTAAGTTTTTACCTTATAAGGAACAATAATTTGCCCTGCAATCGACGAAATTCAAAAAAGGCATTACTCGTGCCACCCTACACAGAAAATAAAATCGTCAAATGTTAATCAACAAACAGCAATTGTAAATCAACCAAATATGATATCAACCAAACATTTAATAAAAACGGCCACCTGTTAGTCTACACTCAAAAAAAAAAAGTGAACTAAAATCTGGGAAAATTAACTCAATTTTGAGAAAAAGAGGGAATGATTTGGCTTCAAAGATTTTTTTTCTTGGTTTTAGTTCATAATTTTCCCAAAAATAAGGAAAACAAAGTTATTTAATTTTAAGCCAATTTTAACTAGAAAATGGGAAAAATTATACTTCACATTTTAGAAATAGATTGGGTCTAGACCCTGGACCCATGGGTTCGGACCCCATTTAACTCGAGATTTTGAACCAAAACTTGTGTCCGTTTCGCTCTAACTTGCTTAGTTTTTGAGATACAGTAATAAGGGGCCTGATAGGATCTTGAGAATCTTAAAAACCGGATAACTCAAAAACTAATAATCGGAGGGCTTTCGGGTATTTTGCGGAAGTGTTCTACGAGTCAAGAGCTACAACAATGCCGTTGGACCTTTTCTCGTGTTGGCAGTATTTACCGAGATATGTGCATATATAAAATCTCGGGAATTTCAAATTTTAGATCTAAAATTAGGGTCTTGAGACCCCGACAGATATGCAGAGCTAGGCTATTCCATATTTTTTCCTTACAGTCCCTCTTTTGAAAATTTCACCCGTTTCGCTCTATCTCGCTTAGTTTTCGAGATATCGCCATTTTGAATTTTTAACTAAATTTTAAGAAGTTATTTACTAAATTCTCAGAAGTCATTAACTAAATTCTAAGAAGTACACTTCCTCAATTCAAAGAAGAGGAATACGATGATGTTTTTTTTTAGTAAATTTTAACTAAACTTGAACTAAATTGTTTTTTAAGAAATATGTCTTAAAAATAAAGATACGATTCTTAGATTTGTGGAAAATTTCTTTGGCAGTAAGAATTTTCCTAATATTAAAAAAATCTATTTAAAGAAAACTATGAACTAATTATAAGTAAATGAACTAAAATGTTTTCCTCATAGTAAAGAAAATTTCTCATTTTTAAGTTAAATTTAACTAAATTTTAGGAAAATTCATGATAAATTTCCAAAGACATTTTCTCCTTAATTTTAGTTATGTCTTTTTTTTTTCAGTGTAATTTAGAAATCCGACATAGTTTCCTATTAAACGTCATTTTTAATAACACTTAAGTTAGATTTTCAAATTTCTGCCAGTGAACAAGTTGTCTCTTCTTTCAAAATTTACCTTTTAAACAGAATTCCAATTGGGTATTTGAGGACATTTACTAAAGATATGTACGGATGTACATAAGTGAAGTGTTGGTCTTAAAAAGCATACCGAAAAAAAAACAAAAAACAAAGTTGGACATTAAGTTAATCTGATATTGTCCTTTAGACAGTAGAACCCTAAGGTGTAAATAAAACTTTATTTTTGCATACAAATGAAGTGGAATTTGTTTACATTTATATACAATTTTTTTTCGACAGATAGAAAACCAAAAATAAATTGTATCATTGGCTGTTTGAGACCTTCGCAAAAAAAAAAAAATATTTTTTAACTCTGCAGAAAATATAAGATACTCTAGATCCTCAGTTAGCTGGACAAACTATATATTTTTTTTTAAATTGTGTCTAAAAAATATTTATTTTGAGTAAAAAGACCTCTTTTTAGTAATTTTTATGAAAAGAACAATTTTTTGAGTTTTTATTTTTTTGGATGTACATTTTTTTGAGTGATAAAACCACTTTGCAAAATAGATTTGTTGCTTTCAAAAACAAATTTATCCGAAATTTACAGTTTTGCTCATAACTTCTAAACCCCTTGGCCGATTGAAGACTACAAACATATATATATGCAAAGCTTGAGTATTAGCCTGTCCCGAAAAATAAAACTTAAGGTAAAAGCAAAAATATCATGCTTTTTCCAGAGATAATAATGTGAAAAATAACACAGTTCGACAAAATTAAAAAAGATTTTTGCTTCTTTGAATTTATCAACTGATTCTAGTTAATTTGGGTGCGCTGAATTCCTAATCTGTAATCAGTTTGTCTCCATCAGCTCTAGTTTTCATGATATAGCTTTTTTATACCCTCCACTTATGACCTTCAATTATGACAGTCTGGCCGTCTGTCAGTTTTTTCAAAAATTTTGTTTTTCATAAAAATTACTTATTTACAGTTATGGTAGTGGAGATAAGGCGTAGGTATGTTTTAAAAAATGTTGCAGGGTAAAAATAAATGGGGGTCGGTCCCACTAATGACCCCTCTCGGACGCACCATTGGACCGGTAGAAGCTGATTAAATAAAACAAATTTACAAAAAATAAAAAAAAATGTATGGGGACCGCCTTAACAGTTAAGGATAGAGGTAGGGTTACCAGATTTGAAATATGGAATAACAGTACATTTGGTCTCAAAAAACAGTACATTTCAAATAAAAACAGTACTTTTTTAAAAGTCTTATTTTATATCAAACTACAAAAACTTAGCCCTTTTACCCTGACTTTAAACAGATCTCAGCCAAAACATGCATAATAGGTTGTTAACAGAACGGTGGAAAAAGATTTTGTAGTCTATGCTTTTGCTTAACTAAAACACCGATCTTCCTATCAAAAACATATGAAAAAATCCATAAAACAGTGTTTTAATTAAAACACGACTTTAAAAAGCAAACGCGAAAACGGTATTATTACACTCAAACAAAGGCCTAACAAAATGTTTTTTTTTTCACAATTTAGTACAATTTAATAAAAATTTTTAAATTTCTTTGACATAATTTGCAACCAATTAGTTCATCATAATTATCTTCTTAGAATTGATAAAGTTTTTTCTTCAGGTTTAGTAAATTTTATGTAATTTAAGGAAATTTTTTTTCAAAAAATGTTTCAAAAATTTAAAAAACTAAGCCAGAAAGAGCAAAAAAGTGTTCATTTTCGATTCTAAAAATCTCTAAAGAATCTCCGGTCCTCTTTCAATGTATGGACTCCTCAATTTGAATCTAAAAATTTGGGCGGTCCTCATTTCTCAGAAAATATTGTCGAAACAAAAAAATGCCAAATACATTTTTGTAGTTCTTTACACAACCGTCTTTATTCCTCCGTGTAATAGTTTTTTAGTTATCCCGTTAAGATTCTAAAGACCCTTTTGGGCCCTTAAATTCCCGTATCCTAAAAACGAAGCAAGGTAGAGCGAAAAGGGCAAAGATGTTGAATCAAAATCTATGACGATCCTTAATAGACCCAATGGGACTGGGCCTAAGGTGGTCTGGACCCATGGGTTCCGAACCTAATGGGGTCTGCCCGCAATCGGAACTTTAAATGAGATGTACTCAATAAAATAAATTTTTTCCCATTTTCTAGTTTTTTCTTTTTCTTATTTTTCAGAAAAATTTAGATAAAAAGAAGGAAAACATGGCAATGTTTAATTTTTTAAAATTGAATTAAAATTTTGTCAAATATAAAACATTTTTCGAAAAATGTTACATTTTGGTGATGAGTATAAAAAAACAGTACAAAAAAAGTACACGCTTTAAAAAACAGTACTTTTGCGTACTGTTTTAGGTGCTGTGCATAAAACAGTACTTTTTATAAAAAACAGTACATGTACTGTTTAAAACAGTACGAATGGCAACCCTAGATAGAGGGTAGGTGTGTTCAGAGAAAATTTTAGGAATAAAAAAATATTTTGGGTCGGTCATACATTTTGTTGCTTTAAGGGCACTATTAGGGCAGTTAGAGCGTTTGGAGCAAATTTTAAAAAATGTCGTTTTGTGTGGGAGCCCCCTTAGAAATTGGAGATAGGGTATTAGTTTGTTCCAAAGAAATGTTAAGACGAAAAAATTAATGGGGGTCGGTCTTATAAATGACCCCTTTATGACGCACCATTGGAGCAGTACAAATGATTTTAAGATTGGAAAATTACAATAAAATTTTTTCAAAAAATTTTAAAAAATAGTAATGATCGTTATCCCACGATCCTCTTGGGCAAAAAATTTTGTAGAATCGATAGAAGTTTTACACAAAAAAATTTAAAAAAAATCTAAGAGTACAAACATTTTCAAAAATGAGATTTAAATTTTAAAACTTAAAAATCGCATACTAGATGGCTTTTAAGATTTTTTTTGGGTTTTTTACGTAAAAAAAATAAAAATTTTGAAAAAAAAAAATTAAATTTGGACCATTACTGAAAAAGTTATGAGTAAAAGAAGTTTGAGTAAAGGAACAAACTACCTATTTTTAAAAATTCGATATCTTTTGAACGGGTCATCAAAAAAATCTGGAAATTTACCACGAAGGAGTTTTCGAAGGGTACCAAAAACTGTAAACAAATTGGGAAATTCTTAAAAAAAAACTTTTCAAAGTGTCCGATTGACATGGAATGCCCCGTATATTTTTTCGACTTTTTTCAGATTTGTTTAAGTGGTACTTGAAGAACATGTACGATTTAAAGTACCCTTTTGAACTTGATTGAGTAACATTCGCGTCAATATAAAAATTTAAAGTTTAATATTGCCAAAAACTTTGATTTTTATACCCTCCACTCTGGTGATAGAGGGTATATATAAGTTTGTCATTCCGTATGTAACACATTGAAATATTGGTTTAGGATCCCATAAAGTATATATATTCATGATCCTTGATCGATTTTAAGTCGATCTAGCGATGTCCGTCTGTCTGTCTGTCCGTCTGTCTGTTGAAATCACGTTTTTGGCAATAATCCGGAACCAATTTAAACGCTTGGTATACCATGTTGTTGCAAAGATGCGGAATTTTCCTAGGAAGAAACTGATGTATTTTTTTTTTGAAATCGGTTAAGTATTTGAAAAGTTATGAGTGAATTTCTGAAAAAAACTCAAGAGTTGTTTTCAACATAACCCTAAATTAACTCATATTTTGTGTAGATACAAAGAATACGGAAATGAAAAAAAAACGGAGAAAAAGAAAAAAATCTTTACAAAAAAAATTTAAAATATGTAAAACAAAATCTAAATTTAATTAAAAAAAAGTTCGTTAAGTAATAATAAAAAAAATTGATAGTTATTTTTATGTACATAGCATGTGTGTGTGTGTCCGTTTTTTTTTGCTTCGTCATATTAACGGGGTTACCAGAGCTTTTTTGGCTTTGTCGCCAAATCGGATGTAAAATATCGCCAAAATTCAATTTTGTTCAGATTTCTTAAAAAAAAATATTTACATTTCAAAAAAATTAATTTTGTTAAATAATAAAAGACAGAAATAAACTTTATGGTAAAAATCGCCCAAATCCGTAAAATATATATATATAAGAGAGTAATGTGACTGACTGACTGACATACTCATTCATCATCGCCCAGCCCAAACCGCTGAGGCTAGAGACTTGAAATTTGGACTGTAGATTCACCTCCCTCAATATAGATCCACTATGGCTGGAGTTTTGCCAATGTTGAATCTAAGGGGGTAAAAAGGGTAAAAAAATGTACTTTTGGTGCTTTTTATATCTCCTGAAATAATGGTCATAGAAACTTGAAATTTGGACAGTATGTTCACATCCTGGAATATAGATCCAGTACGGCTGGATTATTGCCAATGTTGATTCTAAGGGGGTAAAAAGGGAAAAATCTGTACTTTTGGTGCCTTTTATATTTCCTTAAAAAATTGTCACATAGACTTGAAATTTGGACTGTATGTTCACCTCCCGGAATATAGATCCCCTAAGGCTGGGTTTTTGCCAATGATGATTCTAATAGGGTAAAAAGGGTAAAAATATGTACCTTTTATAAAAGGTACTTCTAACAAAAGGTACTTTTATAAACAAAAAACTTTTATAAAAAGTACCTTTTATAAAAAGTACCTTTTATAAAAAGTACCTTTTATAAAAAGTACCTTTTATAAAAAGTACCTTTTATAAAAAGTACCTTTTATAAAAAGTACCTTTTATAAAAAGTACCTTTTATAAAAAGTACCTTTTATAAAAAGTACCTTTTATAAAAAGTACCTTTTATAAAAAGTACCTTTTATAAAAAGTACCTTTTATAAAAAGTACCTTTTATAAAAAGTACCTTTTATAAAAAGTACCTTTTATAAAAAGTACCTTTTATAAAAAGTACCTTTTATAAAAAGTACCTTTTATAAAAAGTACCTTTTATAAAAAGTGCCTTTTATAAAAAGTACCTTTTATAAAAAGTACATTTTATAAAAAGTACCTTTTTAAAAAGTACCTTTTATAAAAAGTACCTTTTATAAAAAGTACCTCTTATAAAAAGTACCTTTATAAAAAGTACCTTTTTAAAAAGTACCTTTTTAAAAGTACCTAAACTTGTATACACCTCGTATACCGTATAAACTTACCAAACTTATTTTTTATAAATGGAGTTTGACATAGATTGAATACCAGCCATATACGGTATATAAGGTGTTTATACGTTTAGATGAATACCACTACTTATAAAATATTTTTTTTTTGTTTTTTAAATATTCACATTGCACTATGGTTCTGATCATCACTTTTCTTGGCCAAAATTACAACAATGGAAAAATGTTTGGTTTGAAATAGGTTTTGTTGTAAAAATTTGTTATAATTTGTTTGTTTTTCATGTTTAATATTTTAAGAAATTTTTTGTATTTAAACTCAAAAAAATAATTGAAAAAATTAAAAAAAATACTTTTTTTATTTGTAGCTAAAATTGTTTTTGAATGGTAAATGAGTGTAAACAAAATATGTTTTCTGTTGTTTGTAAATGTTTACGATTTTCTACAAAATCAATTTTGAGAAAATTGAATTTTGAGAAAATTGAATTTTGACCAAAAATGTCGTCTGCGAAACCGTAGTGCATTGGTTAACATTGTGGAGGGTATTTAAAGCTTCGGCACAGCCGAATATAGCTTTCTTACTTGTTTTTCTTAAAATGCCCTGGTGGGCCAAAATTATTCCATGAAAACATATTTTGAGTAGGTTTATTCTAGCTCGTGGTCATTATTTTCTTTACTAATTAAAACTATGATATTCTCATAGACTAATGTTTAAGAAAATTATTTTTCTGTTTTAAACTTATTTGTGTTGGTAATTTTTTGCAAGACTTACCCCCAGTTTCTGTAATACGAACGCCATTCGTCGGCGACGAATTTGCATGTATTTTGTTTTTGTTACAATAACAAAATACACACAAATTCGTCACGAATGGCGTTCGTATTACACGTGTTTCGGAATTTGTCGTGTCGATGAAGTTTTGCAAAAAATTACCAACGCACATAAATTTAAAACAGAAAAATAATTTTTTCAGTTTTTTTTGCCAATTTTCAGAAGTTTGAATTTTTCTCATAAAAATTAAAATTAAAATTTTCCGAATCTAATATTTAAAAAAAAAAAAATTTTAGAATCCAAGATTTTTTTGAAAAACTTTAGATATTTCTATTGACTTAATGTTTTAGAATCTGAGACTTTTTCTGATAGAAAAAAATCAGAATGTTAGAATTTTGTTGCAGATATAATGTTTCAGAAACTGAGACTTTTTCTCTTGGAAAAATGTCTTAAATTATTTGTTACTCTTTCCAGCTGAACGACATTTTACTTTATGCATGTAATATCTGTCTCTGGTGGCTGGTTTACCGTGAAACTTTATTTTTTTTGGTATTGCTGTCAAAAACAAAAAAATCAACTCATCTCATTTTAACTTCCTCCATTCTGGTGATATAGATTTTATAAATTTATTTTTTAAATTTTTTACAAAACAAAATAAAATTAAACAATGAATAATTTAACTTTTTATATTGTTGATGGTGTTTTTATAAAAAAACATCTCTTAATTTAAAAAAAAAATAATAGTTCTAGTTCATACCAAATATTTGTTAGTTTAACCAAAAAAAAATATATTTAAATAACCATATTGTATGTTTAAAATACTATAAATCTCAACAAATGTTTACCTTTTTGTAGACAAAAAAAAAAATATAAATATCGCTATTTACTTGAATAGTGTCATAACTCAAAATATTTGATTTTGCAGAAAACGCGAGAAAAGTTGACAGTTCAAATTGGGTACCCATTAAAAAGGCCGGTATATAGAAAATGTAATAATGTCATGTTTTCCATCTCAAACGGTGAGTTCAAAAGATATTTAAACATTCTCATAAACACAAAAATGTCGTTTCTTGAGTAATGACACTACACAAGTAAATGAGCGATATGTTAATCTATGAAATTGAACTATGGGTGAGGGTACTAAAAACAAATAACATATTGTCGATCTTTTTAAATAATATAATAATACGAATTCGTCACTACGCCCCTTTCATTAATATATGCAACAATTTTTGTCAGATTTAGTTTGTTTTTTTTTTTATAGCTTAATTTGCAATGTCCAAAATACCCAGCAGAAATTTTGCTAAACTGGCAGCAGCTTTTGGAAAGGAAACTGGAGTCAAGGAGCGCATACAAACCTGCTGAATTCATGCATGATTCTCTAAGGCGATGTCACACTTTAGAGCGCTAGTTGGATACACCGAAAAAGCGCTTTTAAGATGCTCTGAATTGACATCTCTTTAGAGCGCTGAAAAAATCGCTATAAAGATGCAGTGAATTCATGTATATTTTTAGAGCTGATTTAAGCAGAATAAAGATGATGCACATTTGACTATTTCTAAAATACTAATTACAAAATTTGAAATACAATTGACTATTTCTGAATACAATTGGAAAATCTTAATACAATTGACTAATTCTGAAAATCAGTTGACTCCCTGCAAGCATTTGGAAGAAATATCGCCTAAGAGATCCAATTACATTTAAAAAATTTCCAATTATAATTCGAAAATTTAAATTATATTTCAGAAACTTCCATTTATATTTCAGATATTACCATTAATAACCAAAAAAATTAAAAAAAAAAATTTATGATGGAAGCACTCTTTGCAGCGCTGATTAATGCGCAATAATGATGCAGTGAAATCATGTGTCTTTGTCCAAAACTCATGGTTTTTTATTCAAAAAGTGTTAAATATATTCAAAAGGAAAGCATGAATGAAATTTTATCAAAATATAATTTTATATTTTGAGTTTTATATAACAAATCTAAACAAAAAATTTTAATTTGTTCCCCTTACTTTTACTGCATCCTCAAGAGCGCTCTTTGGATGCGATTCGGTATGCTATAAAAAGATGCTGTGTCGCCAAAATCTCGATTTATTTTTGCTGTGTAAGAGCTGCCCATACATTTTAACACCGTATGTCCTCAAAATCATTTTGTTACAAACGGAATGACAAATTTATATATACCCTCTACCACTAACAATAAGTGGAGGGTATAAAAACACGATAAAAGCAACCAACATAACATTACAAAATGAATGAGTATCGTATATTAAAGTAAAAACTGTCAACCGCAGTCAGATTTTATTATATAAACGAGTGAAAAATACAATTTTGTTTGGTTAGTGATGGAAGTTTGAAACATTTTTTTAAAAAAATATTTTTATACCCTCCACTCCAGTAATAGAGGGTATATATTAGTTTGTCATTCCGTATGTAACACATCTAAATATTGATATAGGACCCCATAAACTACACTCAAAATAATTCTACAGTACAAGGTTTAGTAAGTGATTTTGTACCAAAATCTACTAATTAGTTACTAATTTTAGTATCTTCAAAGTACTAAAGTTAGTAATTTTTACTGGTTTTGAATAATATTAGTAAAAAATTTTAGTATTGGTTACCAATTCGTGCACTAGTATTGGTTACCACGTTTTTTTTTTGGGTGTATATATGATATATTCAAGATCCTTGATCGATTTTAAGCAGTGTTGGCTACCCTTTCAATACCGTTACCGATTAAAAACCCTTTAATATTGACTACCGTTACCGTTACCAATACCGAATTAAATTTTTTTTAATACCGTTACCGATATAAAACCATTACTTTTATTCGGATTTTTACCGTTATTATATCGGTTTTGTTTCGGTTGTCGTAATATTACTTATTTTGAATTTTTTGGAGATAAAAAACAAAATTATATATTTTAAATGTACTTAAAATAAAAAAAACAAATTTTTATTTTTGTAAATCGGGTTGTTACTTGGGCAATAACAATGAAAAAATCTGTCCAACCAATGATCACATTCGCAATTTACTAAATTATATGGAAATCGGTCCAACCAATTATCATATTCGCAATTTACCTAAGAATTTCTGAAGAGAAAAGTAAGTGCCACGTAATGAAAGCATTTTCCAGTTGGAATATAAAAAAGAGACAAGCCTGGCGTTATCATCCACGCAGGTAAGCGTGGAGAGGAGATTCTCTGGAGTTAAATACATAATGAGCCCCAGTCTAGAGTTTGCAAAACGATTAAAATCGTAATCGTAATCGCGATTAATCGCACCAATTAATCGTAATCGTAATCGGCAAAAAAATCATGCGATTACGATTAATCATTTTCTATCAAATTTATTGTTTTGATAACGAATTTAATACATAGTATGAAAAATTTCCTCCAAAAAAATTTGGAATTTTGAAAAAAGTTTAGAAATATAAATTATTTGCGATATATTTTATTGATTTTGGTATGCTGAATACGAATATCAAAAATTTTCTGAAATCGATCGCACGGTTTTCGAGATATCGCTATTAAAAACTTTTCAAAAATATCCAAAAGTGACATTCAAGAATTATTTTTTTTTTTCTTGATCCTTTTATAAAACTTGAAAAAAAAAACTGTTATTTAAACTTGATTTGAGCTAAATAGGATTGTTAAAAACCGTGTAGCTTTTCGATCGATTTTTTTAATTTTTCGAAAGTTTTCCAAAAATCTAAAGTTTTGATCGTAGGCCCCACAGGTTCAAATGATTTTCTGAAATCGATCGCACGGTTTTCGAGATATCGCTATTAAAAACTTTTCAAAAATATCCAAAAGTGACATTCAAGAATTATTTTTTTTTTCTTGATCCTTTTATAAAACTTGAAAAAAAAACTGTTATTTAAACTTGATTTGAGCTAAATAGGATTGTTAAAAACCGTGTAGCTTTTCGATCGATTTTTTTAATTTTTCGAAAGTTTTCCAAAAATCTAAAGTTTTGATCGTAGGCCCCACAGGTTCAAATGATCGGATTCGACTTAAATTAAAATGAAAGTTCGTCTCAAGCTTATGAGAAAAAAATGTTGAGATTTAAAAAAACAAATTGGACTTTAGAAAACCGACTTTTTTTTCAAATTGCGAATTATATCTCGAAACCCGCTTAACCAAATTTATTTTTTTTTATATTCATATTTTTTTCTTATAAGCATAGCAAGACGTATTTTTTAATTTTCAAAAATCTATAACTTTAATCGCCGCTATGGGTTAACTCAATTCGATTGACCTCAAATTTGTTCCATTTGGGAGCACTCTTTCACCATTCACCTAATTTTTAAAAATTTGATATCCTTTAGAATTTTAAATTTTTATCGTGTAAGTATTGAAAATATTAAAATTCGAAAGAATAACAAATTTTTAAAAATTAGGTAAATGGTGAAAAAGTACTCCCAAATCGAGCACTTTATATGCTAAAAATATTAATTTTTATTAATTTCATACGTTTGGAAATTTAAATTTTAAAAGATTTTTTAATAAATCTATTGCAATTCATTTTATTTAAAAATTCGATTAATCGATAATCGCGATTAACGGCGATTTTTTTAATCGTAATCGCGATTATGAGATATCTCGATTATTTGCAAACTCTACCCCAGTCGTACAGTCTAAAAAAAACGCTTTCGCAAAATCTGTAAAACAACTTTCAGTTCAAATTAGAAAACTTTTACCAGATTTTTCTGCTAAAATGAATACTTAACCTTAAATTTCTTTCATTAAATTTAAAAATGCTAATTAAAAAAAAATTGTTAAAATTTTAGCAAATTATTATTTCAAAGTTTATTGAAAAACTTCGCTTCTTTTTTAACATTTTTAACAAAAAAAGTATATTTTACTTAAATAAAATACAATTTCGATGTTCAGACTGTTTATCTGAAATCAGAGGATTTTTCAACTTAAATCAGTAGATTTGTCTACAGTCTTGACAGCTTTTTCTGTAAACTCTTCCTGGTTTATCCAGACAGAAATTTAGCAAACCGATTCAGCTAAAATCAAAACACGTAAAAAATCAACAATTTATTTGTTGAATTATAATATTGCGTAAATATTATAATTAAATTCTGAGTTAATTAATAGTCTATATAATTATATGTTAAAAATGCATTAAATTTATCAGTTTTTTATAATTTTATTAAATAATTTTTTGAGTTTTACGTGTTTTTAACTAATTTGTGACTTTTTAACATTATTGGTAAATTTTATTAATACACTCAAAAAAATAAACTGGTAAAACGCCTGGTAAAATGCCTTGTAATCCCGTTCTACCAATATTTAACAATTTTCCTTGTTTTTTAACAAAAAATCTTGTACTTTGCTCAAACGAGAACTACAGTTTTATTGGTAATTTTACAAGTTTATTTTCGTAATTGTATTCTACTATTTTGAAAGGCTATTTTACAAAAAAAAAACTGTAATTTTACAACAAAGTTTTTATTACGAGGATTCTAGTTGAATTACAAAAAAAACTTTATTTTACAAAAATTACGTTATACGACGATTTATGTTGTTTAACAAAAAAACTTTTTTTTTTTGTATTTTTTTTTTTTTACTGAAAAATATTTTAAAAAAAAGTTGACAAAATTTTGAAAAATTTATTACGAGGATTATTTTAAGGAGGAGTAGTTAATTTACAAAAAAAACAGTCATTTTACAAAAAATGATTTTATTACGAGGATTTATGTTGTTAACAAAAATTTTTTTTTTGTAAATTTACCATTTTGGTTTGTAAATTTACCATTTTTTTAAACATATTTACCATTTTTTCTTGTAAGTGTACCATTTTTTTTTTTGTGTTTTTCCGGTTTTAAAACAATATTTTTACCAATAAAATTGGTTATTTTACCAATTTTTGGTGCATTCAAAATTACGAGGAAATCCTTGTAATTTTACGAGAATTTTACCTACGTCATATTTTACGAGAATAGCCTCGTAAAATCACGAGATTTATTGGTAACTTTACAAGTTTTTTTTTTTGAGTGTAATACCGGTACGTACCGGTATCGTTGTTTCGGTGACGGTTAACCGTTACCTAAATAATCAAAAATACCGTTACCTTTACCGTTACCGATATAAAAAATATGTAATACCAATACCGTTACCAATACCGTTACCAATACCGTTACCAATACCGTTATTCGTTTCGGTTGCCAACCCTGATTTTAAGTCAATCCAGCCATATTCGTCTGTCTGTTGAAATCATGTTTTTGGCAATAATACGGAACTTATTCAAACGCTTAAGTATGTCATTCCGTATTTAACACATTTAAATATTGATCTAGGACCCATAAAATATTTTATTCATGATCCACTATCGGTTTTAAGCAGATACCAAATATAACAGTTATATGTGTAATTTTGTTTTAAAAAATCAATTAACGAATGTTGTCCAAACTAAGTATTTTATTTAGGAAACGACTTCTACACTCAAAAAAAATGGAAAAACGCCTAGTAAAATGTCTTGTTATCTCGTTCTACACTCAAAGAATTATGTAGGTAAATTCCAGTGAATATTCACTTAAAACAAATGAAATTTTATTTAAAAACCTTCCACTGTTATTTATTTATTTAGTTAATGACTAACCAAAACATTAAAAAACTAATGAATATTCACTTATTTTGTATTGAAAAACAGTTAAACTATAGCAACATTTTTTTACCGCCGAAATTGAATGTTACAGAAAATTCATTTTTAAAACAGTAAATTTTTATTTTTAAACTACAAAAAAGTAGAAAACAATGAATCCATCAAAAAATTAATGATTTTTCTTTTAAAATAACTTTACTGATTACTTTTTTAAATAACTTAAATTCCGAAACACGTGTCGATTAAGTCTTGCAAAAATGACCAACATAAATAAATTTAAAACAAAAAAATAATTTTCTTGAAAATTATGCTATGAGAATATCATGGTTTTAATTAGTAAAGAAAATATTGACCTCGAGCCAGAATAAACATCCTCAAAACATAATATTTTAAAGGTCGAATAAAACAATTTTCTATTTTTTTAAAAAAATTCCCGGACAAAATTTTTTTTTTTTTTATTGAAAAATATTAAAAAAAAAAGTTGACAAAATTTTGAAAAATTTATTACGAGGATTCTAGTTAATTTAAAAAAAAAATATTTTACAAAAATGATTTTATTTTGAGGATTTATGTTGTTTAACAAAAAAAAAATTAAATTTACTATGTATGTATTTTGGTTTGTAAATTTACCATTTTTCTTGTAAGTTTACCATTTTTTTTTTTTTTATTTTTTCGGTTTTAAAACAATATTTTTACCAATAAAATTGGTTATTTTATCAATTTTTGGTGCATTTTAAATTACGAGGAAATCTTCGTAATTTTACGAGAATTTTACCTACCTCATATTTTACGAGAATAGCTTCGTAAAATCACGAGATTTTTTGGTAACTTTTCAAAGTTTTTTCTTTGAGTGTAGAGATGTCCAGTGTTAAAATTTGCAATAACTTTTATTTTTCGACTTTTATCAATAACAGTATAAATATTTGAATCTGTTATTTTAGATTTAAAAAAAATATATTTTTGAACAGTTAAAATTGAGTTTTTTTCAATAAATCTCATAACACTCTGTGGTACAGAGTACACTAAAAAAATCTTGTAAAATTACCATAACACCCTCGTAAAATAATTTGTTTGCTACCTCATATTTTACGAGAGTTCCTAGAATAAATTACAGTTTTATTGTTAAAAAAACGAACAATTTACAAGCTCTTTACCAAAGAAAATGTAAATTTACAACTTTTTTGATGTGATAAAAATTACAAGGACTCCTATTATGCGAGAATTTTTAGTAAAAATTACGAGCTTTTTTGTAATTCTACAAGTTTTTTACCAATAAAATTGTAAATTTACAATTTTTTTTAATTCGATAATACTTACAAGGAATTCTTGTGACTTAACTAGACATTTGTTTGTAAATTTGTACATTTACGAAAGAAATTTTTAAGTTACGAAGAAAAATTTAAATTTCGATAGAAAATTTTTGTTAAAAAACAAGGAAAATTGTTAAATATTGGTAAAATGGGAGTACAGGACTTATTCTAGTTTAAATTACAAGGTTTATTTGAGCGTAAATAAAAGAGGACCTATGCACTGTGACCAGAATGTTCCTTTCTGTAGTCTGAAAGGGGTGCCCTAAATGTTAGGGCTTTTTATAAAGATGGGCCCATGGAGGGACATGTGAGACTACTCGCCAGATTTGGCCTTCTCTTAATCAAAAGCGTACACTCAAAATAATCACTCTGTTAAATTACAGAGATACTCTGCTGAGCCAGCAGAAAATACCATAGATTTCCAACCAGCAAGATTTTCTGTTATTTTACGAAGAAAACTCAGTAAAATGATTTTGATAAAAAAAAAACTGTAAATTTACAGAATTATCTGTAGAATATTGATAAAAGCGACCAGAATTTTACTATTTTATTTACTATTTGATTTCTGATCAATTTCTTTTTCCTTATTGTTCAAGTAGTGTTGACAATTGGAGAATGCCATCGAGTAAATTTGCCAGCTTTAATGCTTCCAAATTGTAAATTTACTTCTTTTTATTTTTGTGAAAATTACGATGTATTTTACGAGTACCTCCAATTTTGCCCGACATCCTCGTAAAATTTACCAGGTTTTATTGTAATTTAAGACACTTTTTAAAGAGCGGTTGAAATATTTGGGAGTTTTTTATTTAAAAACTGTATTACAGAGCAATAAGTAAAATTACAGTTGAAATTTAGAATTTTGGTTACGAGAAAATGTATAAAATCTGTATTTTAACAAAAAAACTCTGTTTATTATCTGTAAAATAGAGATTACAAAGTAAAAAGTAAAATTACAGATAAAATTTTGTTTTTCGGTCACAAGAAAATACAAAGTATTTTCTTAAAATCTGTATTTCGACAGATAACTTTGTAAAATGTCTGTCGAATTGAGATTACAGTCATTTTACAGAGTTTTTAACAGAGTAATTATTTTGAGTGTACAAATGGCCTGATATTGCTTTCAAGAAGAGAAATTTTGACGGTGGTTGTGGACACTACCCTATAGGAAAGCACGCTGAGCGATTCCTTGTGGCATCAAATAGTTTTTTGCTGGAGATGCATTGATGAAGAGGAGTTGAAAGCAATAGAACACTTTGTCTGCCACTGTCCGGCACTTTCTGGTCAGGAACTTTCTTCACTGGGATTTAGGAATCTTCACGATCTCTCTGATTTGTCGGATGTCAAAGTTCAATATCTTAGGAGTTTCATAAGGAGCTCAATTTGGTTTAACAGTAGGGACTAGTAGTGGAACGCAATTACCGTCCTGTGGTATCACAAAGTACTTCAAAGTCTTAGTGTGCTGACGTTTAGCGTCAACAGCTACTTACAATCTAACCTAACCTAGAATTGAGCAAAAATATAATGTGATTCGGTGGAGTTACGGGTTAATTAACTACAAAGTTTTTTTTTTGAGGCATTATGCTCCTACAAGGAACAACGGGACTATACATATGGGGCATTCCATGTGCAATCGGACACTTTGAAAAAAAAAAAAATTTTAGATTTTCCCAATTTGTTAACAGTTTTTAGTACCCTTCGAAAACTCCTTCGTGGTAAATTTTCAGATTTTTTTGATGACCCGTTCAAAAGATATCGAATTTTTAAAAATTGGTCGTTTGTTCCTTTACTCAAACTTCTTTTAATCATAACTTCTTCAATAATGGTCCAAATTTCAAGTTTTTTTTTCAAATTTTTTGTTTTTTTACGTACTTTCTAAAAAAAATCCCAAAAAATTCTTAAAGGCTCTCTACTATGCGATTTTTAAGTTTTAAAATTTAAATCTCATTTTTGAAAATGTTTGTACTCTTCGATTTTTTTGAAATTTTTGTGTGTAAAACTTCTATCAATTCTACAAATTTTTTGCCCAGGAAGATCGTGGGATAACGATTATTACTATTTTTTAAAATTAAGTGTGTTTTAATTTTTATTAAATAATAAAAATTAGTTATTTATTCGACCTTTTAATTGTGCAATGAAAAAGAGTTTATTCTGATTCGAGGCCTTTTCATGTTCCCCATTATGAATTAACAAAACAAGTACTTATGATAACTCTACTTTCTTTATTAGGATATTCTCCCATTAAATACTCATAGAGTTTCTTGCTTTCAAAAATTTTGGCAATTTTCAGGAATGAATTGACGATCGTTTCGGGGGTGTTCCAATTCCCCCATCATCAGAATTCTTTAGAAAATAAGGTAATACTGTTAGCATGCAAACATCAAATATTCATATTCTAAATAATCTCAACTTACAATTAGTGAGAAAGCAAATATGATTTTCGAAGTTCCACCAGCATTACACCAAATATAATTTGAAAGCAAGTTTTTTGGTTACTGCATATACTACCTTCGGTAGTTGTTTAATACAGTTTTTGTTTTTGCCTTCTGTTATAGAAAACAAATTCTCTCGTATCAAGAGGGTTACCAAGTGTGTTTTAATTTTTATTAAATAATAAAAATTAGTTATTTATTCGACCTTTTAATTGTGCAATTTTTATTATTTAATAAAAATTAAATCACACTTGGTAACCCTCTTGATACGAGAGAATTTGTTTTCTATAACAGAAGGCAAAAACAAAAACTGTATTTAACAACTACCGAAGGTAGTATATGCAGTAACCAAAAAAACTTGCTTTCAAATTATATTTGGTGTAATGCTGGTGGAACTTCGAAAATCATATTTGCTTTCTCACTAACAATAAGTTGAGATTATTTAGAATATGAATATTTGATGTTTGCATGCTAACAGTATTACCTTATTTTCTAAAGAATTCTGATGATGGGGGAATTGGAACACCCCCGAAACGATCGTCAATTCATTCCTGAAAATTGCCAAAATTTTTGAAAGCAAGAAACTCTATGAGTATTTAATGGGAGAATATCCTAATAAAGAAAGTAGAGTTATCATAAGTACTTCACTAAGAAAAAAAAAATCTCAAATCAAGCAAAAACAATCTCATATTGAAAATAAAACAGTGACAAAAGTCAACAAACTTTGTTTTTTCTCAATTTGAAAATATTCATTGACACTTTTAATATGACTTGAGTAACAAACAACATTTTAAAAATGAAATGAAAGAACTGTGATTTGAATATGTTTTATGTTTAAATCAAAGGTGCTCATAATCAAATTAAAATGGTAGTAATATTTAATTTAAAATTGACCATTATAAATATATAATTTTCTTTATACTTACCCCCTAAAATTTTCTTTTAAAATAAAACAATTAAAATTATTTTATATGTATATTTTTTATTTTACTACAGAATAATTAAAAAGGTACATTTGCACTATATGTAGAAATAAATAGAATATCATCGCTGCTCCAAAGAAAACACTATCAAACATTTTTAAAGATGCCCACAAATTTAGCTAATTTTGTATTTTAGCGGTGCTTTAAAGTAATATGTAGATATTTTATAAATATTTTAATAATATTGCAATGTCCTATATTAAGTTGACTTATAAAAATCACCCAAAAGTTCACAATTTAGTTTTCCTTTAAGTGTCTTCAACAAAAATGTTAAATACACACACGGGTTTTTATTAGAGCAGCGACGGTATACAAAAAGAAATCAAATAATGAAAAGGACATATTCCAGCATGTCATTCCAAGTTGTTGATCCCCTTCTAGACTCCATCCAATTTTTTAAGATCTTTTATTTTAATTTTTCTTTTTACTGTTTTTAATCTTTATCACTTTAACACATTTTTTTAGTGGTTTTATTTAACTTACTTATTTATTGTTTTTTAAGTATTTTTTAGATTGAAAATTATTCTTAATAATGTTAAACCACGATTCGTTTTAATAAATTAATTCATTCTTTTTGAAGCGTCATTGTTAAATATGTTTAAAACTCATTTTTAAAATGTTTACAATCAAAATGACGATTTTTAACATGGCGGTACTACGAAGTGAAAACGAGTTTTTGAATATTTAATTCAAAAAGGAAAATTTTAAAATTGAGACCAAAACATATTAAATTTTAAAAAATTCAACTTCATAATTAAAATTTTTTTTAAAAAATTTGAGATTTTAAAAATGAGTACGAAAATTTTTGATTTGACTACGATTTTTTCCCTCAGTGTTGTTATGTTAATTCATAATGGGGAACATGAAAAGGCCTCGAATCAGAATAAACTCTATTTCATTTTTTAAAATTTTTTAAAAAAAATTTATTGTAATTTTTTAATCTTAAAATCATTTGTACTGCTCCAATGGTGCGTCATAGAGGGGTCATTTATAAGACCGACCCCCATTAATTTTTACGTCTTAACATTTCCTTGGAACAAACTAATACCCTATCTCCAATTTCTAAGGGGGCTCCCACACAAAACGACATTTTTTAAAATTTGTTCCAACCGCTCTAACTGTCCTAATAGTGCCCTTAGAGTAACAAAATGTTTGACCGGCCCACAATATTTTTTTAGTCCAAACATTTTCTCTGAACACACCTACCCTCTATCTTTAACTGTTAAGGCGGTCCCCATACAATTTTTTTAATTTTTTTGTAAATTTGTTTTATTTAATCAGCTTCTACCGGTCCATTGGTGCGTCCGAGAGGGGTCATTAGTGAGACCGACCCCCATTTATTTTTACCCATCAAAATTTTTTCAAAACATACCTACGCCCTATCTCCACTCCCTAAGTAGGCTCCCATACAAATAACAGTTGGAGCAAATTTTATAAAAATATAATTTTGTATGGTAGCCTACTTAGGGAGTGGTGATAGGGCGTAGGTATGTTTTGAAAAAATGTTGTAGGGTAAAAATAAATGGGGTTCGGTCTCAGTAATGACCCCTCTCGGACGCACCATTGGACCGGTAGAAGCTGATTAAATAAAACAAATTTACAAAAAATAAAAAATACGGGAACCGCCTTAACAGTTAAAGATAAAGGGTAGGTGTGTTTAGAGAAAATGTTTGGACTAAAAATATATTGTGGGTCGGTCATACGTTTTGTTGCTCTAAGGGCACTATTTGGGCAGTTAGAGCGGTTGGAACAAATTTTAAAAAATGTCGTTTTGTGTGGGAGCCCCCTTAGAAATTGGAGATAGGGCATTAGTTTGTTCCAAAGAAATGTTAAGACGTAAAAATTAATGGGGGTCGGTCTTATAAAGGACCCCTCTATGACGCACCATTAAAGCAGTAGAAATGATTTTAAGATTGGAAAATTACAATAAAATTTTTTAAAAAAATTTTAAAAAATTTTTTATCCCACGATCTTCCTGGGAAAAAATTTGTAGAATTGATAGAAGTTTTACCCAAAAAAATTTCAAAAAAAATCGAAGAGTACAAACATTTTCAAAAATGAGATTTAAATTTTAAAACTTAAAAATCGCATACTAGAGCGCTTTTAAGAATTTTTTGGGATTTTTTTTTAGAAAGTACTTAAAAAAACAAAAATTTTGAAAAAAAAAAATTTGAAATTTGGACCATTATTGAAGAAGTTATGATTAAAAGAAGCTTGAGTAAAGGAACAAACTACCAATTTTTAAAAATTCGATATCTTTTGAACGGGTCATCAAAAATATCTGAAAACTTACCACGAAGGAGTTTTCGAAGGGTACTAAAAACTGTAAACAAATTGGAAAAATCTAAAAAAAAAGTTTTTCAAAGTGTCCGATTTCACATGGAATGCCCCATATATATATATAACTACAAAGTTGTTAAACATATCCCAAACTTCAGAGTAACAGAGCTTCACATTCCGATATGCTGTAAGAAGAGACCAAAAGGGAGACATTTTGACTGTTAAAGGGTTAACACTTATTAACTCAAAATGTTTGTTATGAACAGGGAAACCAAAAATATGCAGTATCATATTTTTTCCTGCGCGTTGTATTGATAAATGGGTAAGGCATTTATCCGTTTCAGAAGATTTTAAGAAATCTGACATCGATTTGTTAGAGCATATTTTTGCATATTTTAGCCTTAAGAGCATATTTTAGCATATTTTAGGTATAAGAGCATATTTTAACATAAGAGCATATTTTTAGAGCATATTTTAATTTTTTAGGGCATATTTTCACTTTTAAGAGCATTTTTTTAAGTTTTTAGAGCATTTTTTATTTTTTGGAGAATTTTTTTTTTCCAATTTTTTTTATTATTTTTAAATTTTTTTTAATTTTTGGGGAATGTTTTTTTTTTTGTTTAATTTTGTAAGTGGATTGAAATGTTTGTTTTTTTTTCTTTTCCAAAATAACGGGGTTCTGACGATTGATTACGCTTTGGCCTGTTCTTGCTTCATTAACCTATATTAACTCTCTAACTACCCCATATAACGGTATTTTTTGGGTCTATTCTCTAAAAAATTGTAAAAAAATACCTCAAAAAAGGGGGCATAATTTTTTTAAGAGCATATTTTTATTGTTTTTAGAGCATATTTTCCGATTTTAAGGGCATTTTTTAAGCGCATAAAACGTGGTTTTTAGAGCATATTTTTGGTTTCCCTGGTTATGAATAATCCTTATTGTTAAGAATAAGATTATAAACATACAACTTAAAGTAAGATAAGCATATACCAAATCCTTTAAGAATTATGTACATTATATATTTCTAATTGTATACACACGCTTTATGTCTTCTTTCTTTTATATGAATATGTTTTAAACAAATACATTTACACGCATTTCATTTCAACATTTTTACAAATTCACACCGTTGTATACAATAAATTTCATTTGTTTAATGGTTGGCTGCTATACATACAATCATAAAGAAAGTCTGTATGATTGTGATTAAATGTATACATACCGACTTTCAATGGCGGTTCAAGGATTTGTTTAAAGGAGGGTAGTTCAAATTTTCACAAACCGGTTAAAAATAACCATGTTATAATGAATATCAATTTTTTTTCGAATTTCGAACATCGCCGGACAAATTATTGTTCGTCATGGTCTAAAAACTCTATGATTAAATTTTTAACCAAATCGGACAATATGCACTCGTGTACTCAAAAAATTTTTTTCCACACTAACCAAAATTTATTTTCGATTTTTTATTATTTTTTTAAAATTATTATTAGCTTATTAACGATAAAAAGTTTAGGCTGTAGGCAAAATCGCCCAAAGAAAAATGGCCCAAAAAAGAAAACGAAAATTCGCCCAAAAATTTGTCATACAAATTTGGGTCATATTTCATATGAAAAGTTACCCAACATTTTTGGGCAAATTTTCATAGTTTTTGGGCAAAATTTCGAAATTAAAAATTAGGCGATTTTTTATTACGAAAAATTACTCAAAAATTATATATGAAAAATTGCCCACTTTTATTTTGGTTTTATTTTTTGTCAAAATCTTAAAATGTCAAAACTGAAATATGTATGTCACAAAAAAAATCAGTATATTATTATTTTTAGAAACAGTAAACGGATATCGTGTTTTTTTATAAATTATATATTTAACTAACCAAGAATAAGATGAAGCAAAACCGTTCCGTCGGTGCTAACATACAAAGGCTCTGGTGGGAATCGAACCCATAACCCATGCTCTTATATGCAGATTACCACGCTATATATTAATCTATCGCAGCGCAGTAGAAAATCAAAAGTAATGAATTTAAAAAGAGCAATTTGTTGGTAAAATTTTTCTCCTGCGGCGCTTTTATCGGAGCTAATGCCATTTTTTTTATTTCGTTAAAATTTAAGTTTCACACTTATAACTTTTACATCAATTGCATATGCATTTTACGGGCTGTAATGATCTATAAAAATGAATAATAACCACGTAAACTATGGTCTTATCTTAAAAGTTTTTGTCTTTGTCTTAAAGTTCTTCTGCGTAGCCGGCCTTCGGCCGGGCTTAGGGATTACAAGCTCCATGCCTTAGACCCACCCTCTCCGCAAAAAAAAGCTTTTCTGTGTAGTATGTGTTTTGAAAAAAATGTGTTAGAAAAAATCTTTTTTTATTTTGGGCCATTTTAATTTTTTTTTTTTTTTGGCTTTTTTTCGTTAATTTTGGCGAAGTTTCGTATTTTTGAGTAATTTTTCATATTTTTTGGGCGATTTTTCATAAAATTTTTTGGGCGTTTTTTCTGTGGGCGATTTTGCCTACAGCCAAAAGTTTAATTTTGTTGGGATATGGCTTTGAGCTTTAAACTCGACTTCTAAAAAAGAACATAGCCTAACCGATCGACATCGAAAAACAATTAAAATATTTTCTTGTCAAAAATTTAACATTTTTTTTTTAGTGAATTTTAAAGCTTCTTCTGAACAAAAATGTCCCAGAATCTTAGACATATTCATATTTCATAGGAAACTGTTTCAGAATCTGAGAAATTTTTTCTATAGGAAAAATCTCTCAGAATCTGAGACTTTTTCTATAGGAAAAATGGCTCAGAATCTGAGACTTTTTTTATAAGAAAAATGTCTCAGAATCTGAGACATTTTCTATAGGAAAAATGTCTCAGAATCTGAGACTTTTTCTATAGGAAAAATGTCTCAGAAACTGAGACTTTTTCTATAGGAAAAATGTCTCAGAAACTGAGACTTTTTCTATAGGAAAAATGTCTCAGAATCTGAGACTTTTTCTATAGGAAAAATGTCTCAGAATCTGAGACTTTTTCTATAGGAAAAATGTCTCAGAATCTGAGACTTTTTCTATAGGAAAAATGTCTCAGAATCTGAGACTTTTTCTATAGGAAAAATGTCTCAGAATCTGAGACTTTTCTATAGGAAAAATGTCTCAGAATCTGAGACTTTTTCTATAGGAAAAATGTCTCAGAATCTGAGACTTTTTCTATAGAAAAAATGTCTCAGAATCTGAGACTTTTTCTATAGGAAAAATGTCTCAGAATCTGAGACTTTTTCTATAGGAAAAACGTCTCAGAATCTAAGACTATTTTAGGAAAAATATCTCAGAATCTGAGACTTTTTATAAAAAAAAATGTTTCAGAATCTGTGATTTTTACGACCATATTCTGGTAAATTTTTATTTAACAAAAAATGTGTATATTTTTTTTAACTGGCGTACTTCAAACTCATTTTTGGATCCGCATCTGCCAACATTACATGAACATTTTAACATTATCCTGCTGTTAGTTACATGTTGTTGTGTTATTGTAACGTTATACATGTACCTACATTAGGGTGGCAGCTATTTTGCAAAACTTCGAATTTGAAGGAGTGCACCCCTAATTTTTATTACATTGGTCTAAAAATGCTATGCTAAAAATTTCAGCCAAATCGGACAACGTTAACACGAGGCGCATAGAGGTCAAAGGTCAAAGGTAAAAAATAGCAATATTTTGATTAAAAACATTAAATAAATGGTGTTGTTTTTTGAATATATTGTTAAAAAGTGGTACACGAGTTGTTTTTAGTATAAGAAGATAAATTACAAATTTTTGGGTTTTCAAAAATTAACCCTTGTAAGTCTTTCGGGGTCAAAATTACCCAATTTTCACAAAATGACCCCTAAAACACGAAAATCAGCCCCAATTTTCTAAATTTATTGAAATAAACCAATGTAAACCCATATTTATATTCTATTCTATCATTAATACTCAGATATGAAATACTGTCTTTCTAGGATGTCATTCACCCGTTTCACGGTAAGGCCAAAAATATGCATTTTATTTGGCGTGGTTCTCAAAACTGATATTTTGGTTTTTTCAAAATTTTCTTAAACAAAATTAGGAAAAAATGCTGAAAAAACCACAGAATCTTATAAAATATATGTTAACATATAAAAAAAATTTTTTTGGGGGATATCCCTCGGATAGTTTGGCGGGGGCATCGATTTAAACTCAGCGGATTTCAAGGAAAATGCCTTTTTTGCCCACAATTTATTCAATATGGAAAAAATTTGGTAAATATTTTAAAGTTTGACAAAGTCAGGGCCATAAATTATTAAAAACTATGTTAGACATTAACCCTAAACGTTTTAGGAAAATAGAATAATATTAACCCGGTTTTTATTCGGGTCATTTTGACCCCATGTTCATTTATGGGTTAATTAAAAAAATCAAATAATTAGTTTTCTGACCTCGCACATAATCAAAACAAGTTTTATAAAAATCGAAAGAAAATATAAAAACCTATATAAAGAAATTTTAATGTGCTGGGCCATTTTGACCCCATGTTCATTTATAAGTTAATTTTAAAAAAATTAAATAATTATTTTTCTGAGCTCGTACAATAATTATACCAAGTTTTATAAAAAATCGCAATAAACATTTCATATTTAGATGCCTTTTCCCAAAAAAAATCCAAATATCCCTAAATTTGACTTTTGACCCGAATAAAAACCGGGTTAAAATTATTCTATTTTCCTAAAACGCTTAGGGTTAATGTCTTACATAGTTTTTAATAATCTATGGCCATGACTTTGTCAAATTTTAAAATATTTACCAAATTTTTTCCATATTGAATAAATTGTGGGCAAAAAATGCATTTTCCTCGAAATCCGCTGAGTTTAAATCGATGCCCCCGCCAAACTATCCGAGGGATATCCCCCGAAAAAAATTTTTTTTATATGTTAACATTAAAACCATGATATTCTCATAGCATAATTTTCAAGAAAATTATTTTTTGTTTTAAATTTATTTATGTTGGTCATTTTTGCAAGACTTAATCGACACGTGTTTCGGAATTTGTCAAGATTCCATTGTCAAGATTATTTAGCAAAAATAGAAACGATATACTACAAAGTAGCAAACGAGTCTAATGACAAATCGTTTGTGCACAAACTAAAACATTAATACATATTCGACTCTATCCACAATGTGAATTAGAAAGACGAAGAAATTGTACTATGTTAGTAAGTAACGATTGTCAATAACCAACAAAAATATTTAAAACATTTTACATACGATAGTCCATTGGACTACAACAATATGTATAATTGGTATAATTTCATTCACAACAACAAAAAACATATTGTTGTAGTCCAATGGACTATCGTATGTAAAATGTTTTAAATATTTTTGTTGGTTATTGACAATCGTTACTTACTAACATAGTACAATTTCTTCGTCTTTCTAATTCACATTGTGGATAGAGTCGAATATGTATTAATGTTTTAGTTTGTGCACAAACGATTTGTCATTAGACTCGTTTGCTACTTTGTAGTATATCGATTCTATTTTTGCTAAATAATCTTGACAATGGAATCTTGACAAATTCCGAAACACGTGTCGATTAAGTCTTGCAAAAATGACCAACATAAATAAATTTAAAACAAAAAATAATTTTCTTGAAAATTATGCTATGAGAATATCATGGTTTTAATTAGTAAAGAAAATAATGACCTCGAGCCAGAATAAACATCCTCACGAAATATAATATTTTAAAGGTCGAATAAAACAATTTTTATTTATTAATAAAAATTAATCAGAATGTTAACATTAATTTTATAAGATTCTGTGGTTTTTTCAGCATTTTTCCTAATTTTGTTTAAGAAAATTTTGAAAAAACCAAAATATCAGTTTTGAGAACCACGCCAAATAAAATGCATATTTTTGGCCTTACCGTGAAACGGGTGAATGACATCCTAGAAAGACAGTATTTCATATCTGAGTATTAATGATAGAATAGAATATAAATATGGGTTTACATTGGTTTATTTCAATAAATTTAGAAAATTGGGGCTGATTTTCGTGTTTTAGGGGTCATTTTGTGAAAATTGGGTAATTTTGGCCCCGAAAGACTTACAAGGGTTAATTTTTGAAAACCCAAAAATTTTTAATTTATCTTCTTATACTAAAAACAACTCGTGTACTACTTTTTAACAATATATTAAAAAAAAAAAAAAAAAAACACCATTTATTTAAAGTTTTTAATCAAAATATGACTATTTTTAGACATTTGACCTCGATGCGCCTCGTGTTAACGTTGTCCGATTTGGCTGAAATTTTTAGCATAGCATTTTTAGACCAAATGTAATAAAAATTAGGGGTTCACTCCTTCAAATTCGAAGTTTTGCAAAATAGCTGCCACCCTAACCTTCATACATGTGTTTGTAGTAGTGTGAATGAATAAATCGTATTGTATTGCTTTGTTTTGCTGCAACAAGTGTTTGTTTATTCATTTGCTTAGTTGTTGGCTGGCAGACTGAATGTCTCTTTGTTTATTTTAAAATTCACAAAAGATTCGAAAGTGTCAAAATGAATTTTGTTAATAGGATTTCTTTTAAATTAAAAAAAAAGAACCAGTAAGACTGTTATATTCGACTGTGTCGAATGATAATTTTTCAAAAAAAAAAAAAACTTTGAAATACGGTTTGGGGAACAGTATCACATTTTATAAAATGAAAACAAATTCATTAATTTCAATACAAACTTTTTTAACGACATCTTGTTTCAAACCCTAGATTAAATTCGTACTACGATTGTTGACAAAGCTCGGTCCTAAACAGGCTTTTGTTACACTCAAAAAAAAAACCTTGTAAAATTACAAGAAAAATTTTTAACTTTTTTTTGTTTCCTACCACCTATTTGACAAAAATTCCTTTACAAACTTTTTACCAATAATTTTCTAATTTTACTAGGCTTTTACCAATAAAATTGTAAATTTACAAATTTTTTGACACAATAAACTTTAAAAGGAGGTTTCGTAATTTTACATGATTTTTTGCTACCTCCTATTTAACGAGAATTCCTAATAATTTTACAAACTTTTTACCCATAATTTTGTGATTTTACAAGCTTTTTACCAATAAAATTGCAAATTTACAGTTTTTTGGCGCAATTGAAATTACGAGGAGTTCTCGTAAATGTACTAGATTTTTTTTTGTAAAATTATCTTGGAAATTTGTAAAATTACGAAAAAAATATCAAATTACAAAAAAAAATTAAATTTCGATTTGTTAAAAAACACGGAAAACTGTCAAATATTGGTAAAATTACGAGACTTCCTAGTAATTTGACAAAGTTTTTTTTTTGTGTGTGTACCTGCCCAACGATGGCCACAAAAAAGCTGATGGTGGGAAAAATTAAAAAAAAATTTTGCAAGAGCATCTTCAGACGGCAACCAGCGATCAAAGTTTGAAAAAATTTAAAAACAGCGATTTTGGTCCACTGATGCTTATTTTCAAATATAAAATCTTTTGTTTTACCAAATTTGCCTCAAAATTTGGAAGATGATGAGTATGTTATGTAATAAATATTAAAAAAATATCTTGGTCCAAAAATGCATATCGCGGATTAAATAAAAATTCAAAAAAAAAAAACTATACTACACGAGTACAATGGACGCATCTATTTTTTCTTTTTTAAGGGGCCCAGAAAGTTTCTACGGGAGTCAAAATGAACCCATAAAAATTTCGTGAAAATCAATCAATAATTTCCCTATACTCCCGCATTGCTGTTAAAGTATGGATTTTTTGAAATTTTTACTATATCAGCGATGTGGGTGCCCAAATTTTATTTTTTATGAGACTTCGGAGGAGGCACTTGAAGTTCCAGCGAAATGTTTTCCACCATTGCATAATTTTAACTCGGAGAAATCGTTAATAAAGTTACGACTTTTTTTTTGCGAGATTTTGTGTTACTTAAAGCATAGTACTCTGTTTTTTACGGTGAAAATTTCACACAAACTTTAAACGCCTCAAATCGCAACAAAACATTTAAAAATCAACATCTTTTGACAATAATAAGAAAAAAACGAACAATAAGAAAATATTGAAAAATTTTTGATTTTCCCGAAAATTCTATGCATCATTTTGACACCCAATAGAAACTTTTTGGATCCCTTTCAGCTCAAACAAAAAAAAAGTAAAAATCGATACGGCCTACTCTACAATGCATAGTGCCCAAAATAAATTTGAGTAGAAAAACACTTTTTTAAGTTAACAAATGAATACATTTTATGAAAACCAAAGGAAAAACTCTCAACGCAAATTAAAATCCATTAATCATGCGCCATCAGTGTTGCCAGAAATGTCAAAAATGTAAGATTTTTATAAAAAGAAATTGTCATCCCATTTGCAGAAATTGTCAAAAAATCGTCAAAATAAAAAAAGGTATATTATCATTGATTAAAGATTCATTCAATCAATGTCCGCCCGTCTGTTGAAGATATGATGTAGTCCAAACAAAAATATATAAATCCATGCAGTTTGGCTCAAATATGTCTTATGGCCATTTAATGGTTCAGTTTGAAAATGGACAAAAACAAACTTGCCCCTGGTAAAACTGAACCGACTTCCAAAATTTCCTCTTTATATTCTTTGTTAACCTTCTTAAACATATGAAATATTTTTATGAAAGAAAAGGTCAAGTTAATAGAAACGGTTTTTTTCCGTCCGCCCTTTTCTGTGGACACTTCCATAAATAAATAATAATGGTAACATTGCGTAAATATCAAAATAAATCAATTTGTTAACATTTATCACGTAAAGAAGGTGTCCTACGCCAAAGAAAACCCCCTATAATTTTTTGTGACTCTCAGTTGTTCCCTTTGTACCTTTTTGCACAGAAATATTGGTGGAAACTTTTTTTAACTTACAATAAGCAAAAAATATTCATTGAATACTAAAGTTTCGTTAAAAAAATTTTAAAAAGTAGACAAAGTTGACAGGCTTTTGTTATTTTTAAAAATCGTCATTTTTGGGCAAAAATCGTCAAATCGTCATTTTGCTATTTTGGGGAGAAAAAATCGTCAAAATGCAGAGAAATCGTCAAATCTGGCAACAGTGTGCGCCATGTTAGTAGTACGATTTTTCATTTGCAAAAACAAAAACACAATTTACAAGTTTTTATAAAAAATATTTTTTTTTTAAACATGGTGTTTTAAGAAAACCCGTTACAATACCGGTACGTACCGGTACCGATAAAATTTTTTTTTTGGATACCGGTATCCGATACCAAAACTGGGTTTCGATATTGGTATTGGTACCAATATTCAATTAAAAGGGTTTTGAAACGGATAACGGTATTGAAAAGGTATCGAATGCCAACATTAGGTTAGGTTAGGTTAGGTTGTAAGTGGCTGCTAACGTTTTACGTCAACACACGTAGACTCTGAGGTCCATTGTGATACCACGGGACCGTAATAGGTTTCCCTACTAGTCCCTGTCGTTAAACCATTTTGAGCTTCTTATAAAACTCCTTAGATGTCGAATTTTGACATCCAACAAATCAGAAAGATCGTACAGCTCCCTAGATCCCAGTGAAGCAAGTCTCTGACCAGAAAGTGCCGGGCAATGGCAAATAAAGTGTTCGATAGTTTCCAACTCCTCTTCATCCATGCAACTTCGGCAAAAGTCATTCGACGGCACATTTAACCGCTCTGCGTGCTTCCCTATAAGACAGTGTCCGGTTATTATAGAAACCACCGTCGAAATCGCTCCTCTTGGAAGCGATATCAGCTCACTTGTGCGCCCCTGATTAAGAGAAGGCCAAATCAGTCGTGTTGTCTCACACGTCCATCCATTCTTTGATTAGTCTCCGTCGCAGAACAAAGCCGTAGGTTTTGCTTGCAAGTTTCTAGAGGCATACCAACACATTCCAATTCTATTGGAACCTGTAAGGTAGTTCCTAGTCTTGCAAGCTCATCGGCTTTGCAATTCCCTGGAATGTCTCTGTGCCCTGGGACCCATATGAGTCGTATGTTAAACTGCTTGGCCATCTCATTTAAAGACGTGCGGCAGTTAAGGGCAGATCTTGTTTTCAGAAACATTGAATCCAGGGACTTGACCGCGGCTTGACTGTCAGTATAGATGTTGACTGCGGTTGTAGACAAGACATTGCAGCTCAACCAGTCAGCCACTTCTTTTATTGCCAGCATCTCTGCCTGGAAAACACTGCAATGATCTGGCAATCTACGAGCCAGGCTCAACCCAAGCTCTTCCGAATAGACTCCAAAGCCCACTTGTTCGTGCAGCCTCGATCCATCTGTGTAAAAATTTATGGTAGCTCCACTACCCGGAGTATCCCCCATCCAAGACTCCCTGGATGGTATCATAGTGGTAAAGTGGCGCTCAAAGAGGCTCAAAGAGGGAGCACAGTCCACATTTTGTGGTATTGTTATCTTTTTCAAGATCGCGCTATGGCCACAATCACTGCTCCTCCATTGCAGCGTGCTATTAAGTCGAATTGCCGACGCAGCCGCATACTGCCTACCCAATATGTCCAAGGGTATCAGGTGAAGGAGGATTTCTAATGCAGCCGTAGGTGTAGTACGAAGAGCACCAGTGATGCACATTGACGCCATTCTCTGTAACTTCGTGATAAAGACAAAGTTCGCTTTTGTTTCCAAAGCAGGCCACCAGACAATGATTCCATACAGCAAAATTGGACGCACCACTGCTGTATAGATCCAATGAACGACTTGAGGGCTAAAACCCCATCGTTTTCCAATGGCCCTTTTACAGGAATACAAAGCAATCGTTGCTTTTCTCACCCGTTCCTCAATATTACGCCTGAAATTCAGCTTCCTATCTAGAAACACTCCAAGATACTTGGCTCCATCTGAGAAGGTGATTTCAGTACCGTCCAGAGAAATAGGATCAAAAGCAGGAATCTTATTTTTCCTCGTAAACAAAACAAGCTCTGTTTTACTAGGATTAACTCCTAGACCACAGTCTCTTGCCCATTTAGACAGATCTTTCAGAGAACCCTGAAGAATGTCCCGCAATGTTGGCAGATGCTTCCCCTTTACCGCTATCGCGACATCGTCAGCATATGCGATAACATGACAACCACGTGCTTCTAGAGATAGTAGCATTGAATTCAGTGCCAGGTTCCAAAGAAGCGGCGAAAGAACACCTCCTTGTGGTGTGCCCCTATTGACAAATCGAGATATGACGGACGCTCCCAATTCAGACGTTATACGTCTATTGGCAAGTAGGTTTTCCACCATTAAAACGATTTCACGCTTTACTCCCAGACCAGACAATGCCAATATTATCGATTCTGGAATGACATTATTAAAAGCCCCCTCAATATCAAGAAAGGCCACCATAGTGTACTCCTTTACCGAAAGCGATCTCTCGATGGTACCAACGAGCTCATGAAGAGCTGTTTCCGTTGATCGTCCCTTGCTGTATGCATGTTGCTTTGTCGAAAGCAACCTCGGGTCAATCACTCTACGCAAATATGAGTCTATCATTCGTTCCATTGTCTTTAACAAAAAAGAAGACAGACTAATTGGTCTGAAATCCTTCGGAGCTGTGTGGGAACTTTTCCCTGCCTTCGGGATAAATACGACTCTGGTATCCCTCCATTTTAAAGGAATATACGACCAGTTGATGCATGCTGTGTATAGATTATACAGCAACGGGGCTATATAGTCCAACACTTGCTGCAACTCAGCCGGGAATATACCATCAGGTCCCGGGGATTTATAGGGCCTGAAGCTTTTTATCGCCCAGATTAATGTTGGCATATTTATTATTTCCGAAGCAAATTCAGATGCTTGGACGTCAGAACGTTCCAAAGCTTGAAACGGCGTCATGGAATTGCCCGGAAAATGCGTGTTTAAAAGGAGATCCAGCGACTCTCCACTGGAGGAAGACCACACCCCATTAGGATCTTTCAGGTATCCTAGGGTGCAAGGAGAAGAAGCCAGAACCTTGCGCAGCCTGGATGCCTCAGAAACGTCTTCTATGTTTCCACAGAAGTTTTTCCAAGAATCACATTTTGCATTTCTGATCATCTTTTTATAACTCTTAAGTTGCAGCCTGTATGCAGACCAGTCCTCGTCCGCTCTTGAAAATTTAGCCTTATTAAAGAGCTTTCTGCAGGAATCTCTGCTCGTCTGCAACTCATTTGACCACCAAGGTGGCTTTTTTTTCCCTCTAGGCTTTGCAGAAGGGCAAGACGCATCCAGGCACCTATTACAAACATTTGTTATATGGTCAACCAGACAGTCAATTTCCGCTAAACTATGCGGTTCAGATAGGGGTACTTCATCCAAAAGCAAAGAAAAAGTCTCCCTATATTTCACCCAGTTTGTTCTTCTCAGATTTCTAGAGACTATCTCAACCGGGGCACGCTCCCTGAGTAAAAACTCAATGTAGCGATGATCTGAGAAAGAATGCTCTTCCAAAACTCTCCAGTCATCAATTCTATCAGACAATGTATCTGATACAAGTGTTACGTCAAGAACCTCTTGCCGCGTACTTGTAACGAAAGTTGGTTCACTACCCTTGTTACAAATATACAGGTTAGTGCTTAACAAAAACTCCAAAAGTGATTCGCCTCTATCATTTGTGTCTGTACTACCCCATATCGAATGATGTGCATTAGCATCACAGCACACTAGTAACTGGTGTCCCCTAGATTCAGACTCCCGAATCAGACCGCCAACCTTCTCCGGGGGTATTGGCCCCGGATTAGGAAAATACGCAGAGGCGAGCCAAATAGATTTCCCATGAAGCTCTAAGCTAGCCGCTGTAACATCCATATCACTAAAAGTTGATAAAAAGAATATATTTAAGCCATTTTTCGCCAAGATGCAGGCTCTTGGTGAGCCCTCACCTTTGGCAACCATCAACTTAAACCCAGGGGTCTTCAATCCGCAAACCCTGCCACCCCGCACCCAGGGCTCTTGGATAAAAACCAAGTCAACTGCTCCTGTCGTCAGGCGCAGCAATAGTGCAGCTGAGGCTGCCTTACAGTGATGGAGGTTTATTTGTAGGAACCGCAACATCTTGCTTTTTTTCCACCATCCTTTCCACCACCGTGTTATTGGCTTCATCCTCCGTGTTATCATAGAGGTCGCATTCGTCCCCAGATTCGGTTTCGAATAAGCCAGATATGTGTCCCATCTGTTCTGAATCGGAGGCAACAGAACTCTCCGAATTCCTCACTGCATGGGCCTCGTCCTGAATGTCACCCATAGTGGCATCAGCTTTATCCTCCGTGCCATCACAGAGGTCGCATTCGTTACCAGATTCGGTTTCGAAAATGCCAGATGCATCTCCCATCAGCCTAGAATCGGTCAGCTGAATATCAACCTTTTCCAGATTCTCCTCCCCAGCCGACTCTGCCACTGGCTTGTCTGCTTCCAAAATAGGCTTCTGGTCGCCCTTGTAGACATTGACTCTTATATGAAAAAAGCCAAATCTAATAATGCCGTCAGTCCTGGCTAAAAGCGGAAGCGATTCCTCATTAACCAAGACCACTGCTTGACGACGAGCGCCCTCCATCTCACCCAATCTGGCAATTTGCCAATTCTGAGTTGGAAGGTCAGGATTGCAGACTTTTATCATCTTTAGAATCACCGCAGTGTCACTTGTAGCCATTGGGATCCATGCATGAGCTCTGGGTTGCGAGGGGATATCATGTTTTTCCACAACGTCCAGTCTGGCTCCAGGCCATAACTCTCCCACTTGGCTAATGGCAACCTTAAACACGGCTGCGGATCTTTCGTTTCCAAAAGCAACGAGTTTTACTCGCCCCTGATACCAACCTGCGTTGACAGTAGTAGGGAGAAAATCAGGCATACTCTCAAGAAGCCTATAGTAGATTTCATTTAGTTTAGTTTCAACTAAACTCCACTTGTCCCTTGGAATACTACAATCCCCATTTTGCCTGTTTATCACAGCCCTAACGAAGTTACCTTTCACCACTTCACTAAAAGACTGAGTCCAGACGTTGCCGGTCACCTTAGATCTTTTAGGTAAAGGTTTCTCGTCGGGCGAGCGCAACCTTTTACCAGACTTCGATGACGAGGCCGAAACAGCGTTCTGTTTGTCAGATGCGCGCATTGCCGAAAGTTTGTCCTGTTCTTCAATGACTCCTTTCGCCCATGATAGCGACGCCCTCTCACGTTCGGAGAGCTTCGTTCCATCGAGTTGGCTTAGTCTGTTAATTATTTTCAAACAAAGCCTTCTCTGGTTGTGCCTGACCTTTGATGGCTTAAGTTTCTTTTTCTTTTTACCACCAATATTAGGCTGAGCACCCCTACCAGAATCAAGGCCGGACTTCAAGGTCGCAACCCTAAGACCAGTGCTAGGACCAGCACCAGTCGGTGAGGCAGATCCTCGAACTAAATCGGTATCATTTGTGTCCATATTTTCATTTTCCTTGATGTGGTAATGAAAATATCACAAAAATACCTATTACGAACAAACCTATTACGAACAATTTTAGTAATTCAATTTATAGCACGGAGTTAAAATAAAACACGTCCACACTCGTCAACAGTTGAATCGAATGCCAACATTGAATTTTATCAATTTATTTTTTTTTTTTAAAGTTTCAAAAAGTTACACATTTTTTTCACAAAAAAAAAAAGTTTTTTCAAACTTTACCAAATTTATTTATGTCTTCACTCAAAGAAAAAGCTTCTTCATATTGATGAAAAGTTACATCAATATGATGAAATGTTACATCATTTTTCGTCCAATGTAACTTGTCATCAAAATGATGAAGCGGTGTCATCAATAACATTTTTTTATTTGAAAAATAAGAAAAAATATAAAAAAATATTTTTTTTTTGTTATTTGATTTTATTTAATTTATTTTTATTTACTTATAATTGTTTGTTATTTTCTTATTTTTAAAAACTTACATCTTTTTTCGTATCCACCAAGATTTGAACGCCGGACCTCTTGTTTGTTGGGCCTCTAGCCACTTGTCTACAGAACCTTAACAAGTAATAACAATAAAATGCCGTTTTGTTTGTTGTGTGCTAAATATAACGCTAAAATTTGTGTATAACTATGCTCTGCTAAAAGCTGTGAGAGGGAAAGAGAGGGATGTTGTACAATAATAAAATGTGTGTGTCTACAAACCCCATAAGAAAATGTGTATGTATGTATAATTAGACTGGCATTTTTTTCTCAACTTACGATTTTCCCAAGTGTCCGGGCAAATTTTTTTTTTCCAAGGTCTAAAACTTATGTGGTACAAATTTGAGGTCAATCGGATTAAATTAACCCGTGGCGCCCGGCGGTCAAAGTTTTGGATTTTTGAAAAATTAAAAAAAAAAAAAATAAAAAATTTAAATTTCTTTCGACACATCATATTTGTTAATTTTGATGCGGTGAGCATGAATATCAAAAAAAAACTTAAAATCGGTCGAACGGTTTTCGAGATATCGCCATTTGAAATTTGCAAAAAATGGCGGTTTTTTACTACGTTCAAGAAATTTTTTAAAAAACATCACAATTTTTTTCCCTCGGCCAATTCATAGAGCTTAAGACAATCTTTCATTTAAATCTAATTTGAGCCGATCATTTTATCCAGTGGCGGCCTTCGGTCAAAGTTTTGGATTTTTGAAAAATTTCCACCAAAAAAAATTAGATTTTTTGAAAATTAAAAAAAAAAAAAACAAAATGTTTTTGATACAATATTTTAATTAATTTTGGCATGCTAAAAACGAATGTCATAAAAATTCTTGAATCGGTCTAACGGTTTTCGAGATATCCCCATTTGAAATTTTCCAAAAAATGACCAAAATTGTGGTTTTTTCCTACGTTCAAGAAATTTTTTAAAAAACATCACAATATTTTTTCCTTGGCCATTTCATAGAGCTTAAGACAATGTTTCATTAAAATCTAATTTGAGCCAAATCCGATCATTTTATCCCGTGGCGCCCTTCGGTCAAAGTTTTGGATTTTTGGTGGAAATTTTTCAAAAATCCAACACATTGACCGAAGGGTTTCCAGATAAATAGGCGTAAATCGTAAAAAACTGAAAAAGGTCAATTTCCTCCCATACAAATCGACCCCCCTAAAAAATGAGTTTGGGCCGCTAAAAAAAAATACGGGTCGAATTAATTTTCGTTCTTAACAACATATCCAAATTTCATGAAGATCGGAGGGTGACACCAGGGAGATTTCCCTTGTGAGTAATTTTTTAATTGACACAATAAAAATTTACTCAAAAATTAAAAAACAAAATTGAGTAAATAGTTTAATACAAATGAAATTTTTTTTATTCTCTTGGTGTTTTGAATACCCATTTAGTTCGTAGTTGTTTGTACGAGTATATGAAAGTATGAAATCGTCTTTATGAAATTTTCCTATGTCTTTAACACTCAAAGAAAAATTCGTCATCATATTGATGATACGGTTTCATCACTTGCTGTCATCAATTTTGATGACAAATTTCTTTATATTGATGAAGTTTTCCTTCAATATGATGAAAAATGTCATCGAAATTGAAAAACCAAGTGATGACACATTTCATCAAAATGGGATTACGAGACTTTTCCTAGTAATTTGACAAAGTTTTTTTTTTTTCGTGTGCACATTAGTTTTAAGCTTAGGAAAATAGAAATTAGCCCACACGTTTTACATCGAAAAAAATCCGGTCTATTCTAGGAGGAAATGGTGAGACATTGAGCTTCTTTGTGTTTTACGAGACTTGAGCCGTAAAATCGTTATTATGTATGTTCTAATAAATTAAAGAAAACACCCAAACTACAATGCTTAAATTTTTAAGTTTTATAATTTCAGGTGTTTCAAAAAATATACACGAATTTAATTTTATCCTTAAATTTTAAACAAAACCAAAACGAAACAGAAAACACGTTCATTTGACAATCATTTCAGTGCTTACTCAAACATTTTAGTAATTTTGCGTTTAATTTGAGTACAGACATGTGTTCAGATGTTTCTGTGACAATTTGCTTTTTAAAAGTATATAAAAAGGCTTTATTCAATAAATATACATGCTTTATATATATTATAGTAGACTGATAAAACCATTTTGTCAAAACTTTGATTGATCCTGTAAAAAGTTTTGAATAAAACTCACAAAAGTTTTTAGAATTCGTTTGGTTTCATTCAACCGACTCTACAAGAAGCACACGCATGATTCCATCTCCAGTTGTATGTAAATTAGGTAGGTTCACAGTCATATACAATGTGGGGCTTTAGTCTTATTTAGTTTCCACCTGACCCGACATGCGGCATCAAATCCTTTTCTGCTCTAAAAGTATATCAATTATTATTAAATATATAAAAAAAAGTCCAAACAACAAGACTGTGGACCTGTTTAATTTTCATCTACTTTAAAGAGCATCTAGTATGAACATTAGAGCGGCATTTTTTTTTTTTTAATTTTATTTAGGCAAATTTTTATTTTCTTAGGACAAAAACTTGTCTGGTAAAAATTTGAGGCGCCCCACGTTTTTAATTTTTTCAAATTGAAAAAAATATGTTTTGCCAAGACATATTTTAAAATTTCTGATTGGTTACATTCAACATTGATTTTTAGAAAATTTTTTCGAAATTTAATTTGGAAGACCTATCTTATGGATCAGTAGCGGGGTTTCGAGTTTGGGGGGTTGGGGTAACATTTTTTTTACTACTTCGAATAAAAAATCATAAATTCATTCTTGCAAAAATAGTGATAGGAAAGCTACAAAATCATAAAATTGTGTAGTCTTGTCGAACAACTGCAGCTGATTTTTTAACAATAGTTCGAGAAAAATGCATTTAAAGTTTACAGAAACACAATTATACTCCTTAATGCTAAAACTTGTCTTCTTTAAATAATAAAAAAATGTCAATCATAAAACTCCTTAAAATGAGCTTTGTTTTTCGTGCTCATATTTCTGTTTAGATCTAATATTTTTTTAAATTCGTTTTAAAAGAAAACATACATAGAAAAATTCTCAGATTCAAACATATTTACCGTATAGAAAAGTCTAAATATGAGAATTTTCCAATAGAAAAAAATCTTTCTACATTGAAAATATGTATGTGATTCTGAGACATTTTTAGTAAAAAAATCCTTTTTAGAAAAAGTTTTAAATTCTGAGACCTTTTTTCTATCGAAAAATTCTCAGATTCTGAGACCTTTTTTCTATATAAAAAATTTTAAATAATTTTTTAAAAACTAATTTAAAATATTTTTTCTACAGAAAAAGTCTTACTGCCGTATTCAAAATGAAGTTGTAGACACGGTTTGTTCACCCTGAACATCGAGTTCATAACAAAAATATTTTTAAGGCTTGTTCACTGTTTGTTCAAGAGTCTATTGAAAATGATTTTAGTTAAGTCTGCTTCACCAAAAGTTGACTATCCCTATTTTTGTAAATCACATAAGAAAAAAACAAAAAAATTATGAAAAACCACCAAAAATATCTTAATTTTTTACAAAAAATGGCTTTAATTAAAAAAGCAAGTTGTGGAAATTGTTTTTAATAAAAGCGTGAGTTTTAAAATAACTTTAACTCGTTCGCATTTAATTTGTTGTTGACATTTTACAAAATCAATATGGTGTCAGATAGGCAAGAGATGTTCAGCGTATGTTCATAGTTTAAGAAAATGTGTTTTGAATGAGATATCCTTAAACAGTATCTAGACAGTGTCTAGAATTTCATTTTGAATACGGCCGTTAGATTTTAAAACCTTTTTCCAACAGAAAAGGTCTCAAATTCTGGGACCATATTCCTATAGAAAAAGTCTAAGATTGTAAGAATTTTTTCCTATAGAAAAAGTCTCATAATCTGATCTGAAAAATGGATCGCTTGGATCAGATCAGATTTAATTGGATGAAATTGTATGCGTCCGCTTAAAACTGATCTAATCTAAGCGATTCATTTTTCGGATCAGTACTGATCTTTTAAATCTCGGACCAGTACTGATCTTTTAAATCTCGGATCAGTACTGATCTTACTCCGATCAGTTCTGATTTTACTCGGATCAGTACTGATCTTTCAAATCTTGAGTCAGATGTGACGTATACATCAAAATAAATATTAACATTTTTACTTGGAAATCTACAAATTGAATAAGTTTCAGCTTTGGAGATTTTTTTTAACAGAAAAAGTTTCAGATTTTTTGACTTTTTCCCATAGAAGTCTCAGATTCATAAACATTTTTCCTACAGAAAAATTCTCAGATTCTGAGACATTTTTCATGTAGAAAAAGTCTCAGATTATGAGACATTTTTCCCATAGAAAAAGTTTCAGACTTCTGAGACATTTTTCCTATAGAAAAAGTCTCAGATTCTGAGACATTTTTCCTATAGAAAAAGTCTCAGATTCTGAGACATTTTTCCTGTAGAAAAGGTCTGAGATTCTGCGGCATTTTTATAGACATTTTCCTATACAAAAATTTCAGATTCTGAGACATTTTTCTGATAGAAAAGTCTCAGATTCCGATACATTTTTCCTATAGAAAAAGTCTCAGGATCTGAGACATTTTTGTAATACAAAAACTCTCATATTCTGATACATTTTTGCTATAGAGCTAAGTAGTATCAGATTCTGATACATTTTTGCAATAGAAAAAGTCGCAGATTCTGAGACATTTTTTTAAAAAAGCCTCAGATTCTGAAACATTTTTTCCGATTGAAAAAGTCTCAGATTCTGCGACATTTTATTCGAAATGCTGAATGCTACCCTACTTATGAAGTTGATCCAAACTCTAAACGTATACCCAAAAAGTGGTGGAATGAAGACTTAAGCAAACTACATAGATTTAAACTATTAGCGGAGAGACAATTTAACAAGGAAAAGTCAATAGATGCAGCAAATAGTTTAAAACTTATCACTAAACAGTGGAGAAAAGCTATTGCTGATGCAAAGAAGAAAACGTTTAATGAATCTTTAAATAATATTCCTCCGAACACAAGACAATTTTATAAATTAATAAGAGGTTGTAGGGATGCAGGTGCGGAAAATATATCATCATTATGGAACCCGGATAATAATTTAAGATTTTTACAATATTTGGCTGATCAGGTACCTTTACAAGATGATAATTTAGATATGTTAATAAATGGTCAATTTGTACCGATGAATGATTTTTCAACTGAAGAATTAACTTCGGTTATTAGGAAAAAGAGTAAACCATCGGCAGCTGGCCACGATGGAATTAAATACTATCATCTAAGATGTCTTTCAGAGGATTCTATAGAAATCTATCTTGTAGCTTTAAATGATGTATGGAGAAGTTGCAACATTATTGAAGACTGGCGAATAATTAGAATTCAACCTATTCCAAAACCGGGGAAACATTTAAATGATTATAAAAACTTTCGTCCAATAGCCCTTTTATCTGTTATGGTTAAAGTAATAAATTTAATGGTTACACAGAAAAAAATATGGAGGAAACAAATTTGAGTAATCACTTGTTTAAATTTAAAAAAAAAAATGAGTAATTTTTTAATTGACGCAATTAAAAATTTACTCAAACATTTAAAAAAAAAATTACTTAAGTAAATAATTTAATACAAATTTAATAGTTTTTTAATCTTTTTTTAAACTCTCACAGTTTTTTGAATTCTCGTTTAGTTTATAGTTTTTTGTATATGTAAATGAAAGTTTGTAATCGTCTTTATAAAATTTTCCTATGTCTTTGAGACATAAATATGTTTGGTGAAGTTTGAAAAAACAAGTTTTTTGTATTTTTTTGTAAAAAAAAATTAAAATTTTTTAAACTTTTTAAAATAATAAATTGATAAATTTTGAGTAAATTTTTAATTGTGTCAATTAAAACTTTACTCAAATTTTTTGGCAAAAATTTAATAAATTTTTATTAAAAATTTACTCAATACTATTAAATCGTTTACTGGTGCAAAATTGAGTAATTTTTTACTCAATAGTATTAAAAATTTACTCAAATATTTTTTTTATTTTTTTCTGTGTAAGAAGAGACTTGAAAGTTTTCTTGATAATAATAATATTATTCCTTTGAGATCATTTGCTTACAGAAGAAATTTCTCGGCCAGTATTTGTATAAATAGTGTTTTAAATCACATAATGTACGCAAAAAAGAATAAATTAATAGTTACACTGATATTTCTGGGTATTGAAAAGGCCTATGATTGCGTTAATCTCATAAATCTCTTTAATATCTTGTCAGATTATAACTGTCCGGAACATATTAAAATTTGGTTGTTAAAATTCTTTCTTATCGCAGATTGCGTCTTGGAAATGATGAAATTATAGTGCGAGGGGGTCTTCCTCAGGGAAGCTGTTTAAGTCCGGCTTTATTTAACATCTACACTGCTGGTCTTCACGTCATAAGGGATAATTATACTGAAATTTTTCAGTATGCTGATGACTTTATTATAGTGTCTGTGGGAAAAAATTTTGATGAGTCTGCTAACAATTTGCAAATTAAACTCGACCAATTTGTTAATTTAGCTAGTATGATAAATTTAAATATAAATGCGGAAAAAACTAAATCTATGTATTGTGCGAAGGGTTCAAGAAAGTTTCTTTCAATTCATTTGAATGGAATCCTTATTGAAAATGTTAAGAGAATTAAATTTGTTGGTCGCATTATTAATTGTAATTTGTCGTTGAGGGAACATTATGATATGGTATTTGATAATTCCTCTAAGAGTAAATGCTATCAAAATGTTAACAAATGTAAAGGAAGGTCTTGCTCCTAATATTGCGTTGAACGTAGCTAAGAGTTTAGTTTTTAGTAAAATTGAATATGCAAGGACGTCAATGGCACATGCCTCATTGCATTTGAATAGGAAAATTACTACTTTTCAGAATCAAATTTTACGAAGATGCTTAGGTTTAAATCCCTCAACTCCAAATCATATTATTTATGCCATGGCTATAATGTTGCCACCAAGGGAAAGATCTATCTATCTTACTGCGAGAGAGTTAATAAAGTTGAAATACTTTAATCAGGAACTGTTTAATGGTGCAGTATGCGATCCTAATCTCAAGTCGAGTTATGGGTTTGTTTTAGAATATCTTTTGCAATCTGGCTTCTAAATCATATTGTGATAATTTTACTAAACATGAAGTAGTAATGAATTTAATTAAGGGAAATAATAGTGAGCTCTCATCTGACATGGTTAAATCTATATATGTGGAGAAAATAAAATCACTCAGAGCGGACGGCTTCTGTATCTTTGCTACAGATGCTTCAGTAGGGGAAGAATAAACTGGTTGTTCTGTTTGTAATATTTCGTGTAACCAGAATTTTGTTTTTAAAATTGAGGATAAAGTTTCTTCATTGGTTGGTGAACTTGTGGCAATAAAAAAGGCTTTTGAACTGATTATTGAGGATAACATTATCAATGCTACAATTTTTACGGATAGTAAAAATGCTTGTTTGTTATTGAACAATTGTGATATGGATAATTCTGTAGTAGGTGAAATTTTAAGCCTTATAAACTGTTCTGGTATCGTAAAATAATTTTCGTTTGGATTCCTTCTCACAAAGGAGTTTTAATTAATGAGACTGCTGATTATTTTGCGAAATACGCTACTTCGGTAGGGTGTATTGAGTATGTTAAATTGACAATGGAAGAGGCATTAAATAGGATATACAATGAGCTTTATAAAGATTGGTGCGATGAATATAAGGAAATATCTAGGGATAAAGGACAACTTTTTTTTGAAATTTTTCCTGATCCTCCAAAAAAGTTTTGGTTTATGGGACAAAAATTCTCACCATATGAGATAAAGTTAATTAATCGTTTGTTAGTAGGTCATACCTATAACAAGAAATATTTATTTATGATTAAAGCAGCATCATCAGATAATTGCGATCATTGTAATGTTTGTGAAGATGATAACCATATTATTTTTCATTGTGTTAGATTTAATTCTGTTCGCACAAAATATCCTGCAATTTCAAAATATAATAATATTACACAATTATTAATATCAAAAAATATGTTAGTTTATAGAAGCTTAGTTGACTTTTTAAAGGAATGTAATATCACCATTTAGATGAATGTATTATGTACTTTTCTCAGGAATTTTTCGATGAGAAATTCAAGGTAAATGATTTGTATTGTCTTGAATTTCTCATGGGAAAGTCTTTGTGAAATTCTTAGTTTATTGTTTTGTTAAATTATGTACGTTATTTGAGATTTGTCACTCATTTATGATCCTTTGATTTATTTGTTTAATTGTTGTATAATGTAAGATATATCTTTTTATTATAATTTTATGTAAAAAACTATTTGTATTATACAGGGACCAAAAATAACCGTTATGATTTTATAAAAATCACGAAAAAAAATTAAAAAAAAATTGTTAATTATTAAACAATAAATATATATAGACACATTTAAGTTTAAAATTTACAAAAATTTTGCAAAGATGTCTTAAAATTAATTTTTATTTTTTTATTCACAATTTTCGGTTAATTTTTGGATTTTTATTTTGAACCTGAAAATAAAAGTTATTTGTTGATTTATTTATTTGATCGAAAAATAACTTTTATTTCAATTTTTATTTTATTCAATCAATTTTGTACAAATATGTACATATGTATTTTACAAACAAATATGTATGTATTGAAGAGATGATTGTTAAAGATAAGATTTTATCCAAAACTTTTTATCAGAATCAGGACCAAAATCGCATGTTTTAGGATTTCAAAATATTTTTCCATAACATTTACAAGATCTGCAAAATAGCCATATTATATCAAAGGACATTTCGGGCGTTGGCCATTAAAAGCTAATTCAGAGATAATATGAACAATTTTAAATCCCGATTTTGAGCCAAAAATGCTGAATAGAATCTTTGGACCAAAATCGCGTGTTTTAGGATTCTAAAATATTTTTTTTATAATCTACACAAGATTTTTAAAATTTTAAGCCATATCATATTAGTAGACATTTGAAAACGAAGCATCCGGAAATAATCTTTCAGAAAACTGGTAATGACCATATTGCACATAATCCTGATTTAGGAAAAATATGAAAAGTATTAATCGCGACATTGGTTCAAAAATGCTAACCAGAATATATTGCCAAAATCGCATATTTTAGGACCATTAAATATCTTTACATAATTTACACAAGATTTTCAAATTTTTAAGCGATATTTTCCAAAAAATCGACCAAGAATTTATAACGGAAAGCAGCATCTGTTGACCAAAATCCTGTTTTAGAATTATTAAAGTATTACGCCAAATTCCCTAAATTTTGAGCCAAATTTACCAAAAACATCATATACATAAATTTTGGTCAAAAACGTAATTTCTTTAAACTTTTAGCGCTGTTTGGCGTGAAGATTCATTTTAAATTTTATCATGCAAACAGCTCTTTTATGGCCAATCTCAAAGACTAATTCCGGATGCTTTAAATTGCCTATTGATGACTATTTTTCTCCACACATTTTCATTTTTGTTAAATTTTATTTTATTTATTTGATAGTCAAAAAAATTTGTTTGTTTTATTTTTTTTATTTATTTTGATTTTTATTTTTGATTATAAAATAACCGTTATTATATTTCAAATAATAAAAATCAAAATATTGATTGAATATTTTAATTTTTAAAATAAAAATCGTAAACAAACTGTTTGATTTTTGTTCAAATTTAAAAATTTTAAAGTATTTAAAAGTTACTAATTTTTTTAAATATAGATCGTAACGGTTATGTCTCTGATATTATATGAATATTTGTCATTCGTGGAATGGGCCACATAAATAAATAATAAATAATAAAAAAAAAAAAAAAAAAAAAAAAAAAAAAAAAAAAACTTTTGTAAAATATTTGATCCCTTTAAACGCATGCTTTAGCGGTGTTCTGTGAGAATATTTGGAAAAAGAACCAAAATGATCACTAAAAATGCAAAATAGAAAAGAAAGTTAATATATTCTAAGAAAAGAACTACAATTAAATTTCCTTGATGCGCTGAAAACATAAGTATATCTAAAATCTTGTTATATTGGTTTATCGGTTTTCGAGATATGGCTATTTTAAAATTTCCAATAAATTGCTCTTTTTTCTACTTTTAAAAAATTTAAAAAAAATATATTTCCCTTGACTCTTTTAGACTTGAGATGAACTTTCATTTAAACATAATTTAAGTCAAATCTGATCATTTTAATCCGTGTTCCCCTTCAATCAAAATTTTAGTTTTTTGGAAAGTTTTTCAAAACTTTTATCAAAAGATTGATATGATCTGATTTGGTTAAAAAAACCCCTAATTTTGAAAAACTTTCTGTGTGAACATTTCTATGTGAATTTTTTTTGTTACAACAATAATTTACATTGAAATTTTAACAATGCAGCGCGTTATGTTTTACACAATTTTGGCATAATTTTAAATGAAGATTTGTATCGAGCTCTCTAAAAGAGTCAATGAAAAAATTGTTACAGATTTTTTTTAATTCTTGAACGTAGAAAAACCCGACATTTTAGAAATTTTTTTGGAAAATTTTAAATATATCAAAAACTGTTCGACCGATTTTCGAATTTTTTGATATTCGTATTTAGCCAAAATTACTGAAAACGCGTACAAAAAGCGAATTGTTATATTGACCCCCATATTAGTGAATACAATTAAGTTTTTTACTGAGAGTGCTCCTATACGAAAATTTGTAGTCTCAACAAACGTTTGTAAATTTTGATTGTTGAAAAAAGATTTTTTTTTTCAACAAAGAAACTCAACAAACACAAACACAATTTGTTGATCTGACAAAATTAAAAAATCGTAATTTTTTTTTAACAAAGAAATTCAACAAACACAGTTTGTTTATCTGACAAATAAAATTTTTTTTTTTCACAACAAAGAAATTTATCAAACACAAACACTATTTATTGACATAATAAAAGAATTCTGAAATAAAATTATTTGACTGATTTTGTTAAAAACGGTCGTTTTTACTAAGTGTTTGTTTGATTCACAATTCATTTTTGTTGGTTTGAATTTGACGAATTTATTTTCTGTGTATATATTTTTTTGATTTTTTAAAAATCAAAATTTAAATTCTGATTAATTTTTATTAAACAATAAAAATTGTTTTATATCATGGTTTAAATTAGTAAAGAAAATAATGACCTCTAGCCAGAATAAGCATCCCCAAAATATTATATTTTAAAGGTCGAATAAAACAATTTTAATAAAAAGTTTAACAAAAATTTATCAGAATTTGAACATAATGGTTGGCACGCCTTAGTGATGAATAACCCTAATGTGGTATTACTACACTCACAACAACAAATAACATATTGTTGTAGTCCAATGGACTATCATATGTAAAAATTTTTTTAAATATTTTTGATGGTTATTGAAAATCGTTGCCTTACTAGTATAGTACAATTTCTTCGTCTTTCTAATTCCCATTTTGGATAGAGGCGAATATGTGTTAATATTTAAGTTTGTTCACAAACTATTTGTCATTAGACTCGTTTGCTACTTTGTTGTAAATAGTTTCTATTTTTGCTAAATAATCTTGACAATGGAATCTGACAAATTCCGAAACACGTGTCTATTAAGTCTTGCAAAAATGACCAACATAAATAAATTTAAAACAAAAAAATAATTTTCTTAAAAATGATGCTATGAGAATATCATGGTTTTAATTAGTAAAGAAAATAATGACCTCGAGCCAGAATAAACAACCTCAAAATAAAAATCAAAATTTTTAATAGAAATTTCTAAAAATACAAAAATTGCCACTGGTTAAAATAATCGGATTGAGCTTAAATTAATTTTAAAGGTAAAGTTTTTTAATGAAATGAAGTTTTGATATATTAAGATCTTTTTTAAAATATTTCATGAATAAAAGAAAAAAATTTCGAAAACCTTTTGATCGATTTAAAAAAAAATTGGTATTCGTGTTTCGCGCATCAAAATAAATAAATACGATGTATCTCAAGAAATATTTTTTATTGGTTTGCTACCTCCTATTTTATCCTATTTTATCGATATCGATATTATCGATTAAAACTTACAATTTTATTGGTTTATTGGCTTTTTTCCAACTCAAGTAATGCATTTTATCTAGATACCAACAACATTAAAGTAATTGAAACCATTTCTATTTTTTGGTAACTATGGGTAATTGAATTTTTATAGCTGAAATTTTTTTCTGTGTATAAATTTCACTACTTACTGAATGGCCGAATTATTTCCAAAAAAAAAAAAAAAATGATAATAAACCACTGTTCGATAATATTCGATAATACAAGGAGTTACCGTCTCTTAGCTAGATTTTTTTTGTAAAACTGCCTTGGAAATTTGTACTTTATCGAAAAAAAATTGTACAATTACACAGAAAATTTTAAATTTCCATCGAAAATTTTGTTGTGATAAAAAAGAAAACTTTCATGAATAGGAGGCATTCCACACTAAATGTGTCCCGTAAATTTCTGAATTGATTGTTTGGATAGCCCTATATGGAACTAAGAAAATTGGGTTTTTGGTTTTTCTAATTTCCAAAAACTGCCCAGAAATTGACGACGGTTATAAAAAAAAAAGCGTTCTGAAAGCACTGTAACAAAAAAAAAGAACGTTCTCAAAACGTTATTTTCGAACGCTTTACGAGCGTTTTCGAAAAGCGTTCTGAAAGCACTGTAACAAAAAAAAAGCATTCTCAAAACGCTTTATTCGAACGCCTTGAGAGCGTTTTCGAAAAGCGTTTTGAAAGCACTTTATTAACAAAATACATGTTCGTTTCAAAATTAAATGGTTTTAAAGCAGTTTTTGCAAACGTTTTTAAATTTTTTTCGTAGTACATACAAGTATAGTATTTTTTAGATTATACTCAATTTTAAACAAATTGTTATAAAAACATTTTGTTAAATCAAATTAAATAATTTTTCCCTACCACCTAGTGTTTGGGAATTCCCGGACTTTTCAATTTCCCGGGAAACGGGAAAAAAATAATTTATTTCCCGGGATTCCCGGGAATCCCGGGAAATATTCATTATTAATATAAATCATAAAAAACATTAAACTTTTACCAACTTTTTATAAAAAACAGTTCTATGAGAGATAAACAATTAATTAAAACATAAAAAATCAAAAAATAAAAGTTAAAAATCTTGAAATACAATAAAACAAAACAAAAACATATTTCAACTTTTTTCCCCACAAAAAATCGCAAAAAATAGCTAAAAATCGCAAAAAATTTAAAACTGCGTTATTCGAGCAAAAACTAATATAGTTGGCAGCACTTTTAATATTTGTTCTGGAAATGTAAATTCAAGGTTCAAAATTTTTATATTTGTTTGACAGTCTTAGCAAAGTTATCATTAACCGACGTATATTTTTTGACTTTTTAAGTTTTTTCATGATATTGTCATACTTTTTACACTTGGTCAGTTTTCCTATGAATATATATTTGCACTGTTCTTCCAAATAGAAAAAATACAAAAAATAGCAAATGTAATTATACCTGTATGTAAAAAAAAATTAAAAATTAAATTAAAGTAAACGTTTTTTATGTAAAATGGTTTATTTTGTAAAATTCCCGGATTTCCCGGGAAAAATTAAAAAAATTCCCGGGAATTCCCGTCAGCCTTTTCCCGGGAATTCCCGGGAAATCCGACCCGGGAATTCCCGGACCCCAAACACTACTACCACCACATTGAAAACGCAAAATTTTGAAAACATAAAACATTTTTTTTATTTGTAAATCTATTTTAAGTTTTATTATTATCATTTATGCAAAAGAGTTATAGCAATTGTTTCGTTATAAAATTTACAAATAATGCATTTAACTTCTACAATATGCACACTGACTTCAATAACATCTTCACGTAAATTTTTAACGTTATAAAGTCCTATTTCTTTTGATGGAATTGGATAGACAAAATAATCGTTTATTTCATTAAAAATGTTGCCTTTTAAATATATATTATCACATGTGTGTTTAGATCGATTTGTACTAAAAATTTGGTTTACTATCATAATATTTCCATTTGATATTCCATAATATTGCAATTTGAAAGCGAAACAGAACAAACCATTTTTACAAAAATTAGCCGCTGGCTGGCTGCAGTAAAGGACAGAATGGGAGGAAGAAAGTCCCTATAAATAAATTAGTTTACTTTTTTTATGAAGTTTACCTTTACTAACAATAAGTTTACTTTTTTTATTACATTGAATTTAATTTTTATTTTCTAAAATACTTTTATAAAAAAAATATCTACAATTAACGAATAAAAAAAATATCAGCTTTATATGAAGTCCTTTAAAGTACTGTTTTTTCTTATTTCAATCGCTGGAAAATATCTTTAATTTTTGTATTTAAGCTCTTTATAAGTGCTTTACTTTTGGTTTTTAAAGCGCTTTCATGACTTTAAACAAAACGTTCTGAAAGCACTTTTTTAAAACGCTTTTAAAACGCTTTAAACCTAGCGTAGATCGATGTTATCATTCGGATCATCTGAAAGCGCTTTGAAGATGGTATATGGAACGCTTGTAGAACCGTCCACAGCGCTTTCACAGCGCTTTTGGGATTGTATTTTTCTGACTGGGTGGGCTTATATTGGAAATATTGGAAAAATGGTAAAATTTGTGGCGAGTTGCCTTGATTAAATATTTATCACATTAAAACGGAATGCACCACAATCTCAAAAAATTACATTCTTATATAGTTTTGTATGGGCTATCGATTATTTTTTTTTTTTTTAATTTTCAGAACCCGTTCTGAAATTTTTAATTTTTTAAAAAAGTCAATTTATCAAAAATCTGGCCACTTTTTTTTAATATTTTTTTTTTTAAGTTTAGATGTTTTTCCAACCACACAAAAAAATTCAGACACGCGTTTTTCGTTTTTTTTTTCGAGAAAATCGCGTTTGAATTATAAATTTCATAACAATTTTGTAATTTGCTTGTATTTTCTTGCTTTAACGTTGCGAATGAGTATTATTAATTGCATACAATTACTCATACGCTCTGTTGAACATTTTGTTAAATACAAGCAAATTACTAAATTGTTATGAAATTTATTATTCAAACGCGATTTTCTCGAAAAAAAAAAATCGAAAAACGCGTGTCTGATTTTTTTTTTTGTGGAAGGAGAAACATCTAAACTTTAAAAAAAAAAAAAAAAAATGGCCGGATTTTTGATAAATTGACTTTTTTAAAAAATGGAAAATTTGAGAACGGGTTCTGAAAATTTTCAAAAAAAAAAGCTTTTAATCGATAGCCCATACAAAACTTTATAAGAATGTAAATTTTAAAGATTGTGGCGCATTCCGTTTTAATGTGATAAATATTTAATCAAGGCAACTCGCCACAAATTTGACCATTTTTCCCATATTTGAACACGCCTCCGAAGCCCAGTTTTTGAAAAATTGAAAAACTAAAAACGCAATTTCCTAAGTTCCATATAGGGCTATCCATACAACCTATTCAGAAGTTTACGGTACACGTGTTTTTTTCTGGACATTTGGTGTGGAATGCCTAATAGGTAAAATATTATTACGGGACTTTTTCGGCGACACGAAATAACTCCCACATGAAATAACTCCCACGAAATAAATCCCACCAAAAATGACATATATGTCCCAATGGAGAAAAAAATGAAATAAGTCCCAACTACAATGAGATAACTTCCACCTAAAAAATGAAATAAGTGCCAATGAAATAACTCCCACTAAAAATGAAAGAAGTCCCAATAAAAAAAAGTAAGAAGTCTCAACAGAAATTAAACAAACAATACGAAAAAATATATCAGTTAAGTCGAGCATGAGGATCCTGATCTTACTTTTGGTGCAATACAAACATGTTATAATAACTGCCGAATGCGAAAGTTGACTGATTTGTTTTTTTTTTTCTGAGTTTTTCGATTTGGCATGCAAAATACATGAGTGTTCTATTTGACTTGATTCGGTGACATAAAAACATACAAACAGCTCCGTAGATGAAAAAATTAAGGCGATTTTTGTTATGAAATTTTCGGTAACATACAAATCTGTCGCAAAAAGCACAGCAGGCGAAAAAATTTTATGTCACCGAAAATGTAAAAAGATTTAATTACAATCTGTTGTAAAATGCGCCGCAGGCGAAAATTTGGTACAAAAAATCGCCGCGATTTTTGGTACCAAATTTTCGCCTGCGGCGCTTTTTGCGACAAATTTCCATGTTACCGAAAATTTTAAATATTTTATTAGAACTTGTTGTAAAGTGAGCTGCAGGCGAAAATTTGGTACCAAAAATTGCGGCGATTTTTGGTACCAAATTTTCGCCTGCGGCGCTTTTTACGACTAATTTGCATGTTACCGAAAATTAAAAAGATATAATTAGGATCTTTTAAATTTTCACCTGTATGTTATAGAAAAACTGTCTATGTTTTTTTGTAACAATTTGTATTCTAACGAAAATATTTTCGGCTGCATTGCGACTTGCCAGTTTTGGTAGCAAATTTTTTAAAACATAAAAACTTGTTGAAAAAGCACTGCGTCCTAAAATTTGGTACCAAAATCACAACGAATTTTAATTTCCCGGGTGAAAATGAGCATGTATGTTCATATATAATGCATGTATGGATGTCCATACATGTGCATATCCGTAATTTGAGGGTACATGTACATTAATGATCATACATTGTCATACATGAATTTGTATGTACAATTTTTTTTTTTTCATAAAACGTCTATTAATTTAAATTTTTTCAAATATAAATAATTTGTATTAATTTATGACACTGTTTTTTTAATAAAAACCAACGAATATTTTAAAAATTTACTTTATGATACTTTAGGGTAATCAAAGCTTCGAAGAATTAACCACTTTTCGAATGAATTCACAAATAAAATACATTCGATTTTAATAGTCACTGAATACAATTATCTTTAAATATCAATATTTCTTGGAATGGATTCGATTTTTACCATTAAATCGAATTCTTGTTTACGAGAATTTTAAAAATTGAATGCATTCTTTATTTCATTTTTTTATTATTCATGAGACTTTTAAAAATCGAATTTATAAAAAATTACGCATTCAATTTCATGGTCAAATGTAAAAGAAATCGAATGCGCATATTTTAAAATCAAGTGTAAAATCATTCGATAAATTGTGATTGGGGAACGCAATCATTAAAGTTTAATTCAGAACACCAAATCTAATTAAGGAGTGAAATCCTTCGCAGCTCTGATAGTAATACCGTCAAAGTGTTCGCATTTTCTTCTAAATTTGGTTGTTTACGTTAGTGCCGTTCATATTCGCCTATAGAATACAAAAATTATAATCAATCTTGATGATGTATGATCATTATTGTCCGACCGAAAGACTTTTTCAGACTGAACCCATACATGAACTTCGTCCAATTTTGCAAAGTTTTGCCGAACCCAACCTTAAAACAAAAATGTTTTTAAGACATGTATGCTATGCAGATGCGTAGCATATATGAAGGTGTATGACATATACCTTTCCACACATAGTTGCATACATTTACCAGTGGCGGGTACAGCTTTTGGGTTTGGGGGGGGGAAATTTTTTTTTACTTCGAATGTAAAAAATCATAAATTCACCTTTGTCGGACGAGCAAAAACAGGGATACGTGTTTTGAAACAAAAGTGAAGGGAAAGCTATAAAATTTTACATTTTCTATATAGACGAAAGTCTCAGATTCTAACACATTTATCGTATGAAAAAGTCAAAATTTTTCCTACATAGAAAATAACAGACTTTAAGACATTTTTCGTAAAGAAATGTTTTTTCTCAGAATCTGAGACTTTTTTTTTACGAAAAATGTCTCAGAGCATGAGGCTTTTTTCCTATAGAAAAATTGTCGGATTCTAAGAACTTTTTTCCACACACAAAAAATTATTGACTAATCTATTGATTAACAAAATTTAAATGAGTCAATTAATGTTTTGATTATTTTTTTTAACTGTCGAATTACAAATTTTTAAGAAAAAGATGCATTTTTTGTGATCAAATAATATTTAATTAATCACCTACAATTTGATTATTGGTATTACAATTTTCTTTATTGGAGGAATTTCAATAAAAAAATTGATTAAACCTGCGTATTTGTTGATAGAAATTCGTTTCAAATTCTTTGTGTGCAGAAAAAGGCTCAGATTCTTAAAATTTTTACTATAGAAAAAATACTCTTAATCATTTTTGGAATATTTTTCACATAAAAAAAGGTCTCAGATTCTTAGATTTGCTTCGTATAGAAAAACTTTTAGATCCTGAGAATTTTTTTCAATAGAAAAGTCTCAGACTCTGAGGCTTTTTTCTAATAGAAAAAGTCTGAGATTCGGAAACCCTTTCCAATAGAAAGTCTAAGATTCTAAGACTTTTTCCTATAAAATAAGTTTGAAATTCAGAGGATCTGAGATCTTTTTCTATAGAAAATGTTTCAGATACTTAGGCCTTTTTCCTATCGAAAAAGTCTCAGACTCTGATTCTGAGACATATTGCCTATTGAAAGTCTTAGATTCTGAGGCATTTTTCCTATAGAAAGTCACAGATTTTGAGACAGTTCCTTTAGAAAAAGTCTCAGATTATGAGACATTTTATCTATAGAAAAAGTCTCAGATTCTGAGACATTTTCCCTACAGAAAATGTCTGATATTATGAGACATTTTTGCTATAGAAAGAGTCTCATATTCTGATACATTTTTTATATAGAAAAAGTCTCAGACTCCGCGATATTTTTCTTATAAAAAAGTCTCAGCTTCTGAGACATTTTTTCTTTAGAAATAGTCTCTGATTCTGAGACAATTTAGAAAAAAATATTAGATTCTGAGACATTTTAGAAAAAAGTCTCAGATTCAGAGAGATTTTTTCTAAAGAAAAAGTTGCTGATTCTGATGATTTTTTCTATAGAAAGACTCAGATTCTGATACATTTTTCCTATAGAAAAAGTCTAATTTTTTTCCCAAAGAAAATTTCTCTTCATAACAAGAACTTCTAGATTGACAGATATTTTTTCCCAAACAATTTTAAGATTTTGTCACATTTTTTTCCTTAAACAATTTCCTGATTTTTCCTATAAAAATTTTTAGATTTTCTCCTTTAAAATTTTAAAATTTTTCTCTATAAACAATTTTCGGAATTAAAAATTTTTTCCTTTGGAAAATTTTTTAAAAAAATTCTATCTTTCTTCTTTTTTTTTCCTTTTCTTTCTTTTTCCTTTCTTTTTTCTTTTTTTCTTTCTTTTTTTTTCTTTTTAAAATTTGGTCTGGGGGGGGGGGGGAATTTCCCCTTTTCCCCCCCCCCCTTGTACCCGCGCATGCATTTACATATATGGAATACTAGTAAAATTTTGTTCAGAACATCTCAGAATTTTGTATTAAAGTTAGTTAAGGATTAAATTATGGAGTTACTAGCGTGCGCTGGGTATTTCGTTGCCCGTAAATTTCGTTGCCCGTAAATTCAATTTCGTTTAATGTGGTGTTCATTCCTTCTGAATAGTATCCGTTAAAGAACAGAAGAGTTTAAAAAGAATCATTTTGCCCCTTATTTTGTTTAGAAACTTTAAAAAGTACCCCTTTAACTCCTTAGGAATCACAATTTAAACAAGTAAGAGTGTTAAATTCGGCTGTGCCGAATCTTTTATACCCTCCAACATGCAAATAAATAAAAAAAAATTGCAGGGGCGTATTTTTTTGGGGGGGGGGGGTCGGTAGTGGTAATGGGGGGCACAATTCCTCTCGAATAAGTGTTCAAAAAAATAATTCTTATGCTTTTTGCACTAAAGAAATACAAATTTATCATTATAAAAAAAAAAAAAATATTCCACGCCCATAAAGGGGGGGGGGGCGGACCGTAAAACGATATTTTCTAATTCCGTGGGTCCAAATGCAGGACCTTGAACTTCTTGTAGCATAAAAATGTTGGATTTGTTAAACAAAAACACAAAAAATCATGTAAAAATATGATATTTTTCAGAGGTTGGTTTAGTTCTTCAAGGGGGAACTTTTTCCCCCCTGGTCCGATTTTGCCCATCTCCGAACTTAACCAGCCTATGAACATAAGACATATATGTGCCAAATTTCAGGAGTCTATCACTTTTATTTTGGACTGTATCGTGTCTTCCACAGACGGACGGACGGACAGACGGACAGACGGACGGACGGACGGACGGACAGACGGACATCGCTAGAATGTCTTAGAATCGATCACTGATCAATAATATATATACTTTATGGGGTCCTAGACCGATATTTCGATGCGTTACACACGGAATGACAAAGTGAGTATACCCCCATACTGTAGTTGGAGGGTATAAAAATCATTTGGGAACGTTTTTTCCGATAGACGATCCTACATTCCAAATTTTAAGTTTCCAGTACCATTATTTCAGATAATATGAAATGTACCAAAGTGTTCGTTTTTAATCCCTTAGAATCGAAATTTCGAAAAAAGTACTTTTTACAGATTTATTTTCTGTGGTTGGATCCTACATTCCTTTTTTTAAGTTTTTATGACCTCTATTTAAGAAAATATAAACAGTACCAAAAAGAATTTTTTCGGGGGATTTTTTCACGTTAGAGGATGCAACATTCCAAATTTCAAGTTAATATGCTCATTATTTAAGAATATATAATTCCCTTTTTTAATTAATTTCCTTAGGAATCAGAATTTCCAAAAGTTATTCTTTCGGGAATATTTTATTTCGCTAGGCAATCTTACATTCCAAATGTCCATCATAATTATTTCAGAAAATATAAAAGGTACCATAGTTCTCGTATTTATCTCCTTAGATCGGAATTTCCAAGAGGTACTTTTTTCATAGTTTTTTTCTGTTGTTAGATCCTTCATTTAAGCAGGGGATGCTACATTCCAAATTTCAAGCTAATAAAACCATTATTTAAGTATATATATAAAAAGTACCAAAATACCTTTTATACCCGTTTTACCCCCATAGAATCATTATTTCAAAAAACCCAGCCTTAGATGCAGCTACATACCAAATTTCAAATATCTAACTTCATTGGATTGTAGAACTATGAAAAGAATCAACACTTCCAAAACCCAAGCCTTAGTGGACTTATTTTCCGGGAGGTGCATCTATATTCCAAATTTCAAGTCTCTAGCTTCAGTGGTTAGTGGAAATATAAAAAGTACCAAAATACCTTTTTTACCCCTATTCCCTAGAATCAACCTTTCCAAAAACTCAGCCTTAAAGGATATATACTTCGGGAGGCGCACCTCCATTCCAAATTTCAAGTCCCCGTTCCGAATATGCGCTTACAAAAAAATCTTTGCCTTCTTTAGAAATCTTTTTTCGCTAAATGACCCTGCATTCCAAATTTAAAGCTTCCAGGAACATTATTTCAGGAATTATAATAAGTACCAAAATACACTTTTTTACCACCGTTAGAATCGGAAAAGTAGTTTTTCAGAATTTTTCCCATTATTGGAACAAACATTTTAATATTTTTTTGTAGGACCTTAATTTCAAATAATTTAGAAAGTACCAAAGTACATTTTTTTAACACTTTTTACCCTTAAGAGTACGAACTTCCAGAAATTACTTTTTTTGGGAATGTTTTTCCGTTAGAGGATCCTACATTCCAATTTTCAAATTAATAGGATTTTTTTTTTTCAGAAAAAATAAAAAGTACCAAAGTACTCGCTTTTTTACCCCCTTACAATCGGAATTTCGAAAAAGTACGTTTTCAGAATTTTTTCCGTTGTTGGAACCACCATTACAAATTTAAATATTTTTATAGTTCTTTAATTTAAAAAAATATAAAAGGTAACAAAGTACCATTTTTTACCCTTATGAATCCGAATTTCCAGAAAATACTTTTTTTTGGGAATGTTTTTCCGTTAGAGGATCCTACATTTCAAATTTAAAATTAATTGGATTTTTTTCAGAAAAAATAAAAAGTACCAAAGTACTCGCTTTTTCCCCTTTTTCAACCCTTCGTTTTTACCCCTTAAAATCAACATTTCCAAAAACCCAGCCTTAGTGGATATGTATTCCTGGAGGTGAAACTACAATCCAAATTTCGAGACTCTAGCTTCAGTGGTTTTGGCTGTGGGATGATGCGTGATTAGTATGTCAGTCAGTCATCAGTCATCAGTCAGTCACGTAACTACTTTATATATATAGATTACATTACGTGTGTATGTTTATATATGCTCCCATATATGACATACATTTCCATATATTGTTCATGTACTATCATACAGGGTATCATGTATGATCATGTATGAACATACATGTTCATTTTCACCCGGGTTATTAATAATATTCTATAAGTAAAAATGTTCCAGACACTTCCACCAACAATGAAACAATAGTGGGAGTTATTTCATCGCTACTGTAGTGGGAGTTCTTTCGTATGAAAGAACTCCCACCGAAAATAATGAAATAACTCCCAACAAAAATGATAAAAGTCCCACTAATTTGGGAGTTATTTCATGTGAAATAACTCCCAACTTTGTATGGAGGTTTTTTTGGGACTTATTTCATTTTTTAGGTGGGAGTTATTTCATGTGGGAGTTATTTCGTGTCGCCACTTTTTCTAGTAATTTGACAAGGTTTTTTTTGAGTGTAGGAAAACCGTAGCACCGATTTTCGGTTTTTTGATTTTTTTTGTTTTTGGAACACTATATACGATGTATTTTTTTACCCTCCACTTAGTGATAGAGGGTATATATAAGTTTGTCATTTCGTTCGTAACTCATCAAAAAATCGGTCTAGGACCCCATAAGGAATACATATTCATGATCCCCGATCGATTTTAAGACATTCTGTCTGTGGAAATGGTGATCACGACCAAACTACTGCACGGATATGACTGAAACTTAACATGTTCATTGAAAGTTCTCCTGAGAAGTTTGGTGTTGCATTTGAGCGATATCGGTTCAGCGGTTCAAAAGTTATGAACGAAAATGCAAGGACACCTCAAAAATTTTATTACATTCAACACAACCTAAAAATACAAAATGCTTTAATTCGGCTGCTTGTTGACATAAGTAAACATAATTGAACACCAAATAGTATTTAAAAAAGTACAAACATATTTTTTGACAAAAAAAGAAAAAATCGCTGGTTTTTTTTACCAAATTTTTTTTTTCGCAGAATTTTTTTTTTTTATTTTTTTTTTTTTTTCAAAAGTAATTTCCTTTTAAATAAAGTTTTTTGAAATACTCTTTTTGTAATTGTGGAGGGTATCACTACATTCGGCAAGGCCGAATTTAACTTTTTTATTTGTTTTATTTTGCAATGAAGTAATATGAAGGCTGACTATAGACATGTTCCTGTGAAGTACAATCTTTACGTACGATGTATCAGAAAACATATATCTTTAAATTTTCGAATACTCAAAACTGTGTTCGCCGGCCGCCATTTAATCCGATTTGCCT